>CAJNOQ010004067.1:0-18431 GCA_905250885.1 Didymodactylos carnosus | reverse complement strand
AGTTCCTATTACTTGAAATACAGCTATTTTACACTCACTTTTCAAATTTGAGATTCTCTTTGGAAAAACTCATCTTTCAATCCGGAAACATTTTTTGACTCGGAAGCCAAGAAACACTTGTTCAAGACGAGCTCCAGAAATTAAGGATTATCCTTTCTACCGTATGTTCCATGATTAATGTACATAATTTCAGCTACTCTCATAGCTGCAAAGAAGACTACGATGTATTGATCTATGGCAAATGATATTTTAATACATCTTTTTCAGACTCTGATAGTGTCAAACCTACAACACCAAATGTAGCCTATCACTCGACTTCGAGCTTTTTGCTCAACATGGAAGACATAGCTTCCACAAGAGAATGTACCTAAAATACAAATAATATAAATGTTAATTTGAAATGCAATGATCACTTTCATTCAGAGTTATATCATTTTTATCACAAAGGGTCCAAGTCAGGATGGTGGAAACGTTTTGATATTGTTTAAGTTACTGTTTAGAGGTACACATTATACCAACTCAAATTTGAAAAGTGAGTGTAAAATAGCTGTATTTCAAGTAATAGGAACTAACAGATTGAACGGATAGTGCAGATAGAGAAGAATTATGATGGCTACATTTGAGTAGAAGATAAACTTTCCATCTCTTTCGCATCAAATGTTATTCACATTTTATAGAGAAAAGAATGAAAGTCTTGTATCTGACGAACCATTCAGTAAACGATCTATACTGATGGGATGCTCAGCATATTAATGGATACTTGATTTGAAGTTATGAGCTAACATGATGTTCGAGATCTAAGGAGTTCTACTGATAAATCTGTACTGTAATGATTCTACTTCTAATTAATAAAAAGCCTATTTAATAAAAGCCTTCTAATTAATAAACTTCTCCAAAATCGATATTCACCTGATATTTGTTGATCGTTATTCTTTTCAAGTTTTTCTAGTTTGTCTATCATTGCTTTCAATTGGATACCGACTGTTGTCAAACCCTTTTCTTGTTGTGCTCCGGCCAGCAATTTATATGCAAAATAACTTGAAACGGGTTTTGTCATATGTCGTGAACCGTGTCTACCCAAATAATTTACAAAAACCGGTTCAAATCCGTTAGGTGGATTTGACTGCGTAACCTGACTTAACAGTGATGGAGCTATATAGGGTGCTTTCGAACCCCAATACTGGTTTCGACATTGATAGTTGTGACTATGCACTGAAAGATAAAGGTCAAAATATGATTTCCAGAGATCTCTATAAAACACTCAATCCGGGTTCGTACTACTATGGCCTATTAAAGTAGTCGGAACTTTAGTGAGGGTGGGTTGCACCAGTTTCTCTAAAGTGACAGAAACACGACAAATTTTCACTTGTCGCTGCTGTTTTTGCTGTTTGACACACTTTTCCTTCGGTAGCAAGAACACATTTTACGATATACAATCGGAAAAACAAAATTAAAATTTGAAATTATACACATATGTTCGAGTCTGTATTTATACAAAAATAATTTTCAGTTTTTCGCAGTTTAGGTTTTAGCATACTCTTGTATTCTGAGAGAAAAGCAGTGCCACCATGTGCTCTTCTGCATTATCCATGTCGAAAAGCAAAAACTACTTCTAAAATCTACTTCTCTTTGTTTATATCAATTCGTACTGGTAAATTTACGCATTTATTAACTAAGGCATTTCTTTTTTCTTATACTGTGACGGTCATGTTATTAAACGTACAAACAGAGCCGTTTACTGTTAAACTTCATTCACATTAACATTTCATCTGAATCGAATCAAAAGTTTCATTAAAACAATCGTTTCCTACCTGGTAGAACATCAAAACCACGATCATTATCATAGTCAAAATTTTCGTCAAGAAATTCAAAATCTTGTTTGTAAAAATGACCGATACATTTTAAAGTTAAAAATATAAAAATATTAAATTTAATCAATAAAGAAAAAATAATTTTCATTTAGATTATCGATTTTAGTTGTATTTACAAGTAAAATAAAACCAAATATCATCAACTCAACGTACTCCGATATTTGTTTTTTAAATTAAATCAATACACAGCAACCGTTAGAACATAAGTATCCGTCTTAGTTTTCTCTAGGAAGACGAAATTGACTGACTCTATTTGTTGATAATTTTGACAGTCTAAAAATATTCTGTTCCGAATTATTGTCATCGGATTTGAATATACATCCGACGAAATGGTATGTGCCAAGATTATTTTCCAAATTAAAATTATGGAAACAAGATAGACAAAAATTGACTTAAATTAATTATTACTAGAATAAAATGAGTCAAAGAGAGACTTTTTTGCATTATTACTAAATATTTTTAGTTTACATGAGAGCGATATCAACCATTTATCGGATGTTAGTATTTTTGTTTAGTTTTGTTTTCGGAAAGAAAAATCAGATAATTGCAGAAAAAAAAAAAATAATAAAACAAAACAGTAGTGTCGTCACAATTATAAATAGGCCAAAAGAAAAGATCAAGAAAATAAATTTTCAATAATCAATTAACTATCTAAAATTAGTAACATATACTATTGTTTGAAAAGGGAAGATGTGTATAGGAAAATGTGTTCAACAGCGTTATGATAGAAAGCACATACAATTTTGTTCGATCAGAATTTTGCATAGAGATTTAAGATTAAAAATAAAGAAAGAAAGAGAGAAGAACAAAATAGAAGTGTCATGTATAAAATTTTTATAAAAAGAAACAATATTTTTTCTTAAAAAGGGGATTTTTTCCATAATAGTCCATAAGCTGAAGTGCGTCAATAATTAATAACGATAAATAAGTGAATAACCGGTAGATATATTATTAAATTGATTAAAAGTCCGTAGCAAAATCATCGGCAAGTATAGAAGTTTGTTGTTGTGATTGTGGTGTAGGTGATGAAGATGATGCTGTTGCTTGTACAGTCATTTTTTGAATACTTTCTGTTACTTGAACTATTGGAGTCGATTCTGTGATTTCAACTAAAAAATATAAACAAAACTTTAGCTAGATTTTATTGACAAAATAGTTTCGCGCTCATTAGCATCCATCGGATCTTCAATCGCTTATAAATGGAAACGGATGATGAATGACCATTAATCGTTTATATACCTCTCATTTTTACATTTCCATTCGTTCCTGATGTATCTAAAATAAATTAAACATGGTCAATATTAGTACCAGTCTACGGTTATCTCATTACCATTTCTTGTTGACTCTCCTGTCATTTCTTGAAGATATTTGAATGATCTTGACGGATGACCGTCAAATTTATTCTCTAGATGTTCTTGTACTTCATATTTTTGCAAATTAACTTGGGGTTTGTTTGTTGGCTGTGGGTGTTGTTTAGCTGAGAAGAAGAAAAATCATTGACTACAAAGTGAAAATGTGCAAACTAGAGACCGAGTATATTTTGTTTATGATCTCATTTTATTTAGTTATTATAATAATTATTTGTAATTAAAAATTGTGCATTCTATTATACTATTACCAATACATTAAAGTTCTGAAGAAAAATGTTATTCGACGATGTATTTTTCTTCATTGAATTTTATTCTGTTAATAAATAATTCGATATTATGTTTTGATCAACTTTTAGTTTATTAATTGCTCGAGCTCTTGTTAACATCGATCGTACATGTCTAATTACTGGTCTTACAATCGGCAGTAATTGATACAATTGAGCTATGGATATATAATTTTTCTTAGGTTAGTTAAGATTAATAGAAAAAATTTTTTTTCTCTTAAAAACATTTGAGTAACGTACGATTCGTTCCAGTTTTGTCTGCTTATTTCGAATATGTCTTCATTTTCCATCGATGTATAGAATGTGGCAAAAATACAAAATAAACGGACTATCTCAGTGCTGAAAACTCATTTTTTCTCAATATCTACGATCTCGCATCCACAATCCACCTCAACATTTTTATACCGTATAAGATAGAAAATGGAATTTTTCACAAAGTGGAACTAAAACTAAAGTTTAAATCTTTGATCGCTTTTTGCGTAGAACAGTTTTTTTTATTCACGTAGTATCAAAATTGCTGTGTCAAAAGTGTACCTTAATTTTTTGTATGAAAAAAACTGTAGTTCTCACGGAACAATTTATTTTTGTCTTTTAAATGTCAGAATTTAAGGATGTTTTTCTACAAGCGTGCTCTTGCGGCAAACGTTGTTAATGGAGCTATAGCATTTTTATTGATCATGATATTTTTTAAAAATTATAACAAACTTTTATCTTTCGACCATTTTTCTACTCTTCTTCATTTCACAACATAACGATGATAGATGTAGATGCACAATAATCTCGCCTATCTAATGGCAAAAAACATTTTCGAAATAGTGGAAGGTTATCGAGAAAAAACTTTTTTAATGTATAGGTATCGATCAAACTTTTTCATTTTTTCAGAAATCATAGAGATGTGAGGCTTCAAAAATATATAGAAATGTGCGCCTTCTAAAACTAGCATTATTATAAAACTCAATCTTTATCTATTAATTTCATGGTAACTAAGTGATATTTTTAAAACCGACGGAATCCTTTTGTAGTCATTTTTTCATCAACAAATAATTCGTACATAACTCATACATATGCTAGTAGATGAGGAATTGTTTGCCACTTTTAAAATGCTTGGACAAAAAATACATGCGTAATTAGTCGCATTTTTTTTCTATAAAAAGAAGCATGCACAATCTGTGGTTTGGAACCTGTCAGTATGCAGATTGGATGTAGTGTAAAGCCGACTAAAGTGCATTTTGATCAAAACACTGCACTAGAGACTAAAGAAAATTCAAGTGTTTTCTATGCTTAGACCGAAGCTTTTGCGGTTGATGTATGTGGCTAGTCAAAAAATTAGTTGCAAAGTGGTGCCATTTTCTCAGCCGAGCCCGTTACACAATAACAAAGAAACATAAATACCATTGTTTTCATCCTCTTGTGTCATCATTTGTAAGAATCGAAATGAACGTGATGGGATTGTTGATCCGGTGAACTTTGGAGCTTCTGCTTCACGTTCTCGATGACTTGGTGGGGCTAAACAAAAGACAAATTATACATAATTATCCATATTCAACGGATGTATTAATATACGTTTATTATAAATTTCCATGAGATCATCTCTGTTATTCACCACTGATTTATTAACCGATGCTCCCGCTTGAAATTGATTTGAATCAATATGATCTTGTAAATATCGAAATGATCTCGATGGTACATGACTATCACTTCCTCGACGAAGTCCCGCTCCTTGCTGTGGCTCATTCGATGCATTCACTATTGTGGTCTCTTCTGTTGTAATCGTTGTCGTTGTCATTCCGTCCGGTCCATTATCGTATTGATCTTGAAGATAACGAAATGAACGAGATGGCGGAGCAACACTATTTCCACTGCCGCTGCTTCTTCGTCGTCCACCAGATTGTTCATCTTGAACAGCACGAGCAACTGCAAATGTATAAAAAACTAATGTAGTCTAAATAAGTTAATCAAAAATGTGTGAATACCCTTCCCCCCACCGTCTATTTTGCATATCCCTTGTTAAATATAATTATGGTATTATATGGAGAAAACCATTTTTACCTGCTGATGTTGTCTTATTTGCTTGCTGTACTGTTTTCTCACTGTCTGATATCCATCCTTGAAGCATTTGAAATGAGCGTGATTGAGTAATGCTTGAAATATGATAATGATGAAAGTAATAATAACGCAAATTTTATTTTGTATGAAACTTACACATCTGTATCATGAATAATTTGTTTCTTTGGACCTGGTGGTGGCGTTGAATGTTGTGTACTTGCGTAACTAAATGGTTGAAATCCAGTAGGCGGTCCAGGAGCTGTATAATGATGATTCATTGGCTCTTGTGGTACAATACGACGATTCATTGTGACCGGAGGCTGTTGTTCTTGCTGCGCTGGATTGTCAGTATTCGATTCGTACTCACGATGTCTATAATAAAGAAAAATAAACTTTTATTTCTCACGGATAGTTCAATATATTTTTTCAGTTATAAAGTATGAAAAAGTATGAACTACGAGCGAAGGCCCCACAGTGTCCATGTGCTTTTTGGTCAAAATATACATGGTTAGAGGTAATTTCCGACGCTGATCACGAATATGATATTCATTTGGGCTCATATGGACTTTTGGCATGGATCTCGAAACTTTTCAAGTCATCCAAAACTCAATCTTTGGATCTGGATATTTTTCCATACAGGTTACTCGACGTGCTCTACAAGATAGATAGATCAAAATCTCTTCATTTTCCTTGGATTTTAGGATGGGTCTCAAGAGACTGATTTTCTAGGTAATCTACGTCAAAAGTCCATGCGAGCCCAAATGAATATCATATTCGTGATCAGCGTCGGAAATTACCTCTAACCATGTATGTTTCGAGCAAAAAGCGATAGGACACTTGGGGACCTTCTTTCGTTAATCAGTAATATTGTATGGATTTTTCTCAATCATTTGAAACTTTTAAAAAATTCTTTTATTCTCACTAGTTTACGAATTTCGCTTAATTTTTCATAAATGACAAGAATGAAAAACCAAATATGAAAGTTTGAACTTTTAGTTTACAAAGGAACGTTCTTGCCCGAGTGTCTGCTCGATTTTTACCTAAAAACACAGTTTTGTTAGAGATAATTTTCGATGCCTGTTACGAATTTGATACTCTTTCTCACCACACACCTGTCTTGGACCATATTGTAAGACTGGTAACTGTCACTGCTTAAAATTGTTATTTCGAAAGTTCATGATGACTTTTTATAGATGACAGTCTTCCAACATGGTATCAAAATATAATTAAATTAATATAACCAAAATTCATCTCTAACAGCTGTGTTTTAACAAAAAAGCGGCAAAACACTTGAGAATGTTCCATTCTTAGAAACTTATTAGAGTTCTGCAATGTTTCAGATTAGTCTCATTTTTCTACTGTTTCGCACCCAACTGAATAAGTTAATTGTCAACTAATACATCTTCTATTGTATATATCGTTTTTGTACACCAAGAAAATAATACAATAGCTTAGAGATATTGGTGTGTTCGAGTTGATGACTAATAGTCGTTTAAGTTCAAACGAACTTACTTGGAATTTCATGTTCAATAAATGTTATTTTTCCAAAAACGTTAATGCGTATATTGTTTTTTATTACTGAAATTTTTTGACATATTTTTTTCTTTTTGACTGACACATCACATTTTTTATTTTTGTTCCTACAATTAATCTTTAGTAATTAATCTACCATAAATCAGTAGACTAAATGAAAGCTCATAACTATTTTACAGTATGTCAATAATATTTTATGTGTGAGAGAGAAAGAAGTGAGAAACAGCGAACAAATAAGAGATAATAATGGAACTTCTGATGTAGAGACGTCCTTCAGATCATTGTTCTAATAGATTCACGATTTAAATAAATATCTTCCTTTCTATTGTAGTAGTTAATAAAACATAAATTGAGGTGTCAAATACTTGAGAATCGAAAAAGAAGAAAGCCATATTCTCTTATTTCATTCTTGTTTTTTTATTTTATGTATGTATGTGTAAGTGTGTGTGTGTGTGTGTATAGTCTAATAAAAATTGGTAACAACGAAAACAAAAGTAACAGCAAGAGAGAGAAAAGGAGAGACAGAAGAAGATGAAAGTGCAACGAATAAAAGAAGTAACCAGATAGACTATAATTGAATCTATTAACCAAAATTTTGTTTTCCAAAAGAAGTATCTGGCGTAAAGAGATAAAAAAATAAGTGAACCGCACTCTCATGTACGTGTATGGGAAAGAGAATGAAAGATCGAAGTCAGTAATTAGTTTACACAGGTATAATCATGATTGAATAAACATGCGCATAAACAGAGAGACAAAATGTTAAAGTTTGCGAAATAAACTGTATTTGTTTTCGTTGGCATTATACCAATGTTTAAGAAAATGAGTAATCGTAGTTTCATTAAAAAAAACTTGAATAAATCTTTTGATATGTATAGTAAAAACGACGTATAGTTGATCTTTATGACGAAGTAAATACTTTTTGAAATCATTTTTTTTTCTTCTCTACTACATAACACAAACATGGACTAACAAAAAAATGAAGATACTTTAAATAACAATTTGAATTAATTTACTACGGATATAGTTTTTATGTTTTTTCTTATCAAACTTAACGCTGGAAAGTAGATCAATTTTCTTTAAAGGATTATTGTGACCGTTAGATTAATGTGAATATCTCCGGTCATTTGACATCCACAGTACTTTTATCTCTTACTATGAGGCTTTAAAGTTGCGCACGGTCTCTTTTCAATTACTTACAAACTCAGATAAATTGATTGTTATCATTTTTTTCACACTAATGACTGTGATACAAACTATTTCTGAACAAAAACTTTATAAACAGAATATTCAACTTTACCAGGTTATTGCTACTTTAAAACAACAATTTTCAAGTTGTGTTTTCATGTCTTTAAGTAAATTGTTGAAAAAATATTATTCTTATTTTTATTGTATAGAGTTTAGTATAAAACTCTACAAAAAAAAAAATATGCTAAAATTACTCGACAAACTAATTTTGCTCTTTCTTTAAAATAATCAGCTCTTTTTACATTCGCACACTTCCCTTTTGGTCTGTGTATGAAACTTATAAATAGCTCTGATTTGTCAAGTTTTATTTCTCTTACCCTTGCCGCTCTCTCTCTTCTTTAAGTAATAGACACCTGCCAGTATATTTAATAAAAATAATTGTAAGAAAAACACCGCAACTATTAGGTAATAACTTATGTTCTCTCTTCTCTACAAATATATGAGATTATCGTAAGTAATGAAACATATCACGAGTACATGTAACAGTTCAATGTGAAACGACAGGCCAAGGATGATGTGTAATTTGACAAGGATGGAGAATGAATTAAAAAAATCATAAAAGAAACTTGAATAATTCAGACAGTAAATTTAAAACTAAAAATTATTTCTGATTACCACCTTGCATTCAAGACTGTAATGATTAATTCACAGACAAGCAGTTTATGACGAACGTTTTTAATAGAACTTCCCAATATAATATCTGAGAACAGTGGGGGAAAATAGTAGTTAAAACCCACATAGCAGAGAAAAAAGGAATTTTCAATAATTTCAAATCGTTCTTTTCAACACCGGCTTCTCTTACATACGTGACGGTAGAAAATCTGGTTAACTTAGAAATTAAGAGAGTCAAATCGAGTATCCTTAATGTAGATGAGAGAAGTTCCACTGCAGATCATAGACTTATGCTGTTAACACTTTTTCACAAGGTCAAAAGATAAACACATATAAAAACCGAAGGCTATAGAAACAAGTTGAAGAGAAATTGGTCACAAAGTCGTACACTTCTGGTAAAAAGAAAACGTTTTTCGTGATATTTTAAAATAAACTACTATAAATGCCTCTAGTTATAAAACTAGTGAAACATGAGTTGTGTCAGTCACTTTAATTAATATCAGACAGTAGATATGATTGTTGTATAGATGGCTTTAGTAGAATATTAGTTTTAAGAGAAATGTTATAGACAAATACATTCTAAAGATTCAATTCTGAAATACCTGCGAACTCTTGCTGATTCACGAATTTTGGATAAATCTAGACCACCTGGTGTATATGTGAATGGTTTCGGACCACCAGGTCTACTCAAACTTTTCATCAAGGCAGCTGGTACATTTGATAAATCCTGTAAAACATGATTGCAAATAGATTGACGTATATGAAGCACTTATAGCTTTACAGAGAGTGTACAGTCTACCTACAGTTTGATCAATTGATGTTTGTGGTGAGAGTATTGGTGGTCTTGTCGGTTGAGATCGCAATGTACTAGCAGCGCTTGCTATTAGAGCTGCATCCAATGGAGGGGCCATTGGGATATATGAAGACTGAACTGGCATAGGTGGTGCCGGAGGCGCAGGAGGAGGTGGTGGTACAGCTGCCATCGGCTGTTGCTGTGGTAATGGTCCTCCGAAATTGTACTGATTACTTGGTGGTGGATTAAAATTGTATGCTCCACTCGCATTTTGATAAGAATTATTGAAATTGTACGATTGATCATAAGGTCTTGCCGAATTATACAAATTTGGCTGTTGTTGATACTGTGGTTGATGTGCTTGTCCACCACTAACGTTGGTGAAATCGTGCGGATAATAATTTCCATGTAACTGCTGTTGTTGTGGTTGTTGTTGCTGGTATTGTTGTTGTTGTTGCGGTTGTTGTTGTTGGTATTGTTGTTGCTGCGGTGGTTGTTGTTGCGGTGGTTTCCAAACGGCAGCAACTGGTCGATTCGATGTTGGTGGATAAGTGTAGCCAATTCTAAAGTAATGACAAGATCAATTATAAATAAGAGTTGGTGTTAAAGATAAAAAATCATACTTGTGTACGGTTAAAAATAGTGCATTGGAACATCGTTGAATTAATTCCAAAGCATCTTGATGTCTCAAGTTTACAACATTATTTCCGGCTATTTCCAATAACGTATCACCAGGATCAATTTTACCATCGGCTGGTGAGTTTGGAACGACCTGATAGTAAAAAAAATAGCTTACATGTACAGCAAAAATTAAATATTTAGCTTTTTTTCTCATTAACTTAGTGTAAGATATTTTTGACGTACATTAAACTAAGCTAAAAGCACTAATAAGACAAATAAATAATATCCTCATAGGAGAAGCGAAATTACTTAAAATACTTAGACAAATATTTATACTCAAAACCTAAGTCAAGTTAAGGTTAATAATTCTTTGAAACAAAAGAATAAGGTAATTGCTAACAATGTGTGATCATTTGGAGTGTCAAAGACTAATGGATCAGTTACAACATTCAATTGGACTTAATTAATAATTAGTATATCTTTGTGAAACAAAAGAAATGTAAAATCTTTTACAATTAGAACATACAATGGAGTTAATTGCCCTTTTTATCGCAAATCTAATTTCATTAAGGATAAGGATATATAATGTTCAATTGTAGTATACACTTTTAATTCAGAATAACTTACATTAGTTACACGTAACGGTTCATTATAGTCGATACCGCCTTGTAAACGAAAACCCCATGATACGCTCGCATCCGATCGAGATATAAATACTTTACTCATTTAACGACGAGAGTCAAACAATTAATAATTCAACAAAAACAAATACAACAACTTCACATTTTTCTCTAAGGCTGAAGATATCGACAAAATCAAGGAAAATCTTATCTACGAACACAGCAAGAGAAAAAAAGTTGTTCTATCTTGTACGATACTAGCAAAAAAAAGTGAACAGATAAATAATGTTTTTTTTTCTGTTGTCATATTTTCTCGTACAGCAAAAAAAAAGAAGATTTTTCCTTACACCTACACGTAAAACGAGCAGCTATTAGACAACTTTGTTTTTCGCGTTATACAATAGTTGTTGAGATATGCTATGAATACAAGCAAGAGAAATGATACGATGGATGAGATATCTATATTCGTCACATTTTTAGGGGGAGAGAATCTATAGTTATTATTGTTTCTTAAGCGTCCGTTGTTTTATGGGATATAATTTTTTTGGGAAAACAGAAAAGAAAAAAAAGTAATAGAAAGAAATGTAGTCGCAGAGCGTTTACTCGATACAAAGACAAAATTATTCTATGGGGATTAAGGTCAGAAGAGTATGCAGATGTATCACATCGACGTCTTTGTCCTTCGATATAACAACGGAAGTGAAACTACTGACAACATATTTTTCCATCTATTTTCTTTCGATATAACTAATTTACAAATTAATGTCACAATAACAGTTCAATCTAAGTTAAACAGTAAACAAACTATGATCGGATAGCCGCTGCTGCTGATAGACGTTTGATAAGAAGTCAATGAAACAATAAAAGATTTATGAAAAAGCTACTCAACCTTTTCAACATACATAACTAATTTCAGAAACACCTATACTAATGATTTGAGTATACTAAGATACATATTATACAATCCTTTTGAACTCCTTCATTTATTTTACTAAATGAGAAATGTTTACTAAATGAATGTTTTACAATTAATTGATTTGATGATCCCAATACGTATTCTCACTCTTTCCTGTCTTTCTTTTGTGATACATGATTTGAGATATTCTGACCTTTCCGTACAGCCACTCGTAACAAATGATTTCTGCTGTGATGTCTTTAATGAGTTTTTCAAGGACTACACAGTCTTTTCCAAGATTGTTCATGAAATTTATGAGCTATTATCTGTACTGGTATATCCAAGTATCTAACAACTGCTCTATAAAGTATCTTTCGAATATCCATAAGAATAATTAATATCACTGTCATCATTTTTCTACAGTATTTCTATATTGTACATATTTTAATAATATTAACTTATGTTATTGCAGAAAAATAGTGTATCGACAGCGTTATTGCTGCAGATTGACAAACAAAAAATTCATTCGTCCTCTCTCAGAAGAACTTCCAGTAGTAGAGTTTCCAGTGAGTATTGTCGTTTATTGAATCAGTGATGTAAAATATCATACGCTCAAAAAACCGATGTCAAAAGCAGATTAAATTACAATATTTGTGATGATTCTAAACTATTTAGTGTAAAACATACGTAAATTAGCATTATGATGCGTTATGAATAGAGGTCCAGAAAAGCATTTTTTATGCTTAAATCGATGACGTAGAGGTCACAGTAAACAATTTGGTTTGTAATGCGAATGTCAAATTTTTTTTGAGAATAAACCTCTTTTTACCAATTATTAGCATTCTTCCAAGAACCTTATAAACAAAAAATCAACGTTTTCAAAAAAATGAATTTTTCCAAAAATTGCCGTATACAAGTCCACAAAACTGCTAGGTCTCTAGCTATCGAGTTTCAGAAGCTACAGCGGATCCGGGAAGGGATGTCTATCTGCTCCCGTTAAGCCCGGAAATCTCGAAATGACGTTAGACATTGGCTATCGACCATACTGAATATGCTGGTAATGTTCATTTTTGTTCCTGAGCTAGTCGGATTTCAGAAGAAGAGTTTTTCAGAAAATTTGGCTTTTGCACATGAACTGAACTGAACTGAATTTTTATTTTTGCAAGCATGGTTGTCACAAAGGAAGGCTAGCTTCTGGTAATGCAACACCGAAAATAGTGAAGAAATACTAGAAAGAGCAAGTTACATTTGAAATATAAGTTTACATGACAGACTCATATATGGCACCAAAGAGGGATGGTACATTTTAATACATTTTGGTGATAAGGTACAAGAAAAGACAGATTAATTATAAAAGTTGAGGATGTTGTTTCAAAAGACTCTTATAGATTGTGTGACTGGTTTGATTCACAACGGCGCATGGTAGCACATTCCAGTCGTCAGTGGTACGAGGAAAAAATGACCCCGGAGCAGAGTAAAGTTTAAGGAATAGTAAAGTTTTTGAATTTATTTATCATGCGTTATTCTAGACGACCGTCGATTTGTTGGCGGAGTAATTAGGTTTCTAACAGACAAAACACTTCTTCTGTTGTACAGTTTACGAAAATAAGCAAGACGAAAATATTTTCTTCGAGTGGAGAGCGGTGCTAAATTTAGCCGAGTGAAAAGTTGCGAAGAACAACTGTCATAATCTCTAAGGATTATACTACAGGCCAGCTTTTGTATGTTATATAACACAGAGAGATGAGAAATGTAAGACGTATCATATAAAATGTAGCAGTACTCCAAAGTTGGATGTATGCAGGTTTTATAAAGATGAAGACCAAGAGAATTAGAAGAATCGCGGAACACACGGGAAATAGAACCAAACATTTTTCGACAATTTGAGACTATTTAACCATGGAAGAATAAGAATCGTCTGCAAGTCATAATTCTACAGAGAAAACCTTCAAATTCCCACTGTTGACTCAGTTGGAAGAACCTAAACTTTAAAAAGTTCAATTTTTGTAAAAAATTGGTCGGCAAGTTTTGAAAATGTCTCCAGAAGACCTTTTTGGGTTTGAAAGTGCTTATAAATTTCCAACTAATGAAATTGGCAAAACACTGCAAAAAAAGTTTATTTGCGAAGTTTCAAGTATTTTGGATGAAAATTGCCGAAGTTATGCGTCTTTTTATTCTTCCATAGTCAATGTGCAAAAACCAAATTTTCTGAAAAACTCTTCTTTTGAAGTCCGACTAGCTCAGGAACAAAAATGAACATTACCAGCATATTCAATATGGTCGATAGCCAATGTCTAACGTCATTTCGAGATTTCCGGGCTTAACGGGAGCAGATAGACATCCCTTCCCGGATCCGCTGTAGCTCCTGAAACTCAGAAAGGAGCTTCAAGATTTTCGAAATATCTGCTCTACACGCAGCATAGCGGCAGAATGCTGGAATTTGAAAATCTGGATATAGTGACTTTAGATTGGTTTGAAACTAAAAATAAATAAATATCATCGCTCGGCTCAGCGTGGCCGATTACCCCTATCTTGACCCATTTTAGAATGATCCAAAGTCAACTGGCTGAAATCAGGCTCTCGGGAAAAAGCTTCTAGTTCCTGAACGGAACAAGCTAGCGAGCTCGGCCTTGCGAGGTAAAGGATAGCAAGATCTATCAAATCCATTGCAGAAGATCTATTTTTGGATTCTATAATGGTAAGTTGGTTTTCTAGAAACCCTCTGGAAAACCTTTTGATTTTGATCAGCGGTCTAAGACTTCAGCAATTAGGAGAATACAAAGCACGCAGATCATACGAGATCATCTAATTTTATATGAAAAAGACTGTCGAAACCCATAGACGCACCTTTTTAGCCGTATCAGTGCCGTGTCAGTGTAACGGTGACACATTGTTTATTGGTGTGCGCTCCCTTAACTCTATCGAATGACTATCTCAGAAATTTTTAGAAAGTTAATCTTTAATCGATTTAGTTGTATAAGAACCTGCACGGAAACATTCAGAGATAACCAAATAATTAAGAGGAATAAACATTGAAGAAATGCTTTTCGATTTACAAAACCATGACCAATTCTCTACTTTACAGACATCGATCTAGTTTCCGATCCTACACGAATGCCAGCCAGTTAATGCTTTCGCTGTTAAATTTCTAGCCTTCGGTTTGAGACAGTTAATTAACAAGCACACCCATCAAAAACTCGTTGAACAACATCTGAATAAGATCCTACAAAGAGCGAGCGGAGAAAAGGAGAGCAGAGTAGAGGAAATGTTTAGGAGCACTTGACACGTCAGCTGCTCAACCGATTGTCATTCCCAGTACCAAGTGTGTGTCCTAAGTGTGGGCGAACATGCAAAAACGAACAAGGTGTTCTAATTCATCGACGATCATGCGATCTCAAAAACAATAGTCAGCCAGTGACTCCAACAACAACGGCAGGGGTAATGGCTCAGAACACTTCAACTAAAGGGAATATCACCGAGTTGTTGAAGAAAAACGTCAATGGTGCGTACGATTGTCCAGTATGTGTAAGGTCACTCAAACCACAAGGTATCACCGGCCATGTTAGGTCATGCGCGAAGAAGTGATGCAACAATAATGGTTTTAATGTGGAACGTATAATGCGATAACTACGGAATTGCATACAAACGAATTTTCATCAACCAACGAATTGAACACTTTTGTACCGTCTTGGTACACTCAAAACTTCTGCTTTTGGTTTGTTTGTTTTTTATTTTAATTTTATCATAACCCTATTTTTGTGATCTTTACCATACACTCTCTGCGTACTGGTATCATTAACTAGCTAACTATAGAGAGATGAATTATAATGAGAAATCTACGAAGAATTCGATTTGAACGGAGCGAAGCAAGGAACGTTTTTAAGGTAAGACACAGTTTGTGCTCAACTGATGAAACTTGGAAATTATTCATATAGGACAGCATACTGCCGGCTTTCTTTTGCCCCTCTCTACCATTCCTTTCGTTTTTTTTCTGTCGTATCTAAGCACATTCACATCGTCTTAAAGACGACGTGCGAAAAGATTTTCGAGTTTTGAAACAGGATGACCAAGTCTGAAATCCAAAAGAAAAATCATTTCTAAAAGGTAGACAATCTGGCCACTCTGTTTGAAATATCACTGTTAAGAATTTATTCTAATGACATATTCATTTAATTTTATGTATGGATATAACATTTCTCAATTTCTCTCTTTTCTGGGCAAAACTTCAAAATTTTGAATGGGAGAAAACAAAGAAATTGGGAACCGAACACGTAATTGACGTTATATTGCATCTTTTTCTACATTTCTGGGAGCTTATACTCTTTCTCTACCATTATCTAATAAATCAGAGCCAAAGAAGACGTCAAAGACAATTAAATTTTTTCATTTAGGCTTCGATGTGTTTTTTTTGTTTTTTTTACCGTAATTCGTTTAATAAGAACACTACAATTAGTAAATATGTGTGATTTATCACATTTAATAATACAACTGTTTCAAACAGCACAAATTGTACCTCCATTGAAGTATTTAACTATATATCATTTAACAATGTCGTACGATCGTTCAATTTAATTCCGCCAGATCCAAATATCAACGCATTGAAAAGCTAAACAATAGTCAACTAGACTAAAAACCAAAGTATTTTCTGTAGGCTTTTATAGCTTCATCTATCTATGAAGAAAGATCGACCTTCTATGTCATTTCTCACAGATCCGAACTGGTTTTCCAAAGATCTGCTCAAAATCCGGTGTTTGAATCTTTGTCAAAAATCATTTTTGCTTGTGCAAAGATGCGTACAGGTTTTGACTATCGACTAGTGAAAACCGCAGATCTCTATCTATCTCCTATCAATAGTTTAATCAAAAAATAACCGCGGTCATTATTTTCGGAAACAGACCTATTCGAGTTGGCCGTCCCAAATTAAAATCGATAAAAGCCTTCGGAAGCTCTAACCCCAAGTGGTAACGGTGAGGAGAGCATGATTGCTGTCTCGTAAATTTTCAGAGGTTCAGACGAAGGCGCACCAAACGTTTTCGAAGGTTACTACTAAAGTTGACGTCACTTTCACGCTCCGCCCTCTCTGAGGCAGATGAAGTCATTTATGATGAGCCGAAATTTTCGCATTTGCATGCTTCGCTGTTTTACTAGTCTTCAAATACTACGCCTTGAGAATCGAAATTCAAAAACAATAGTGCGATGATAGTCAGATCTCTTGGTTTTTCGCGATATTTTATTGTCGTGATATATTATATATTGTAAATACGCAACGTAAAAACAACAAGCAAACGTCAGTTCTTCGATACGATAGAAATAACATGTATTTGTACACGGTAACATCGTCTGAACATGAGATAGCACACAAGCTTGACTACGAGCGGAACAAGAAGTGAGCAGGATGGTAGTGAGACCGCGAAATAACCCAGCCACTGTCGTTATCATATAAATGATGGCGTGTTTGATAACAACAGTGTACGTGCATTCGAGCGGACGACATTGCTCAAAATAACGCACCTTGTACAACACGAAGACATTTTTTCTTTACAAAACCTGCTATTTGAATCTCTCAGTTTTTTCTTTAGGTGTGGCAATTCCGAAAATAAATGGAAACATAGGTAATCGACCGCGCTGAATCTCGTGGCAATATTTATTTTTCAAAACACTTGCAGAAACCTAGTAAAAACCTGTATTAGGTGAAATAACCCATTTTTGCCGATATTTTACATGTATCGCCAGAATTCAGTATTTTGAAACCGAAAGAGCTCAAGGATTACTAGTAGACAGGTAACATTTACTATTTATTTTCCTCTCAATAGTATAATAAGTTATTTTCTCTTTTCTTCTCAGCATTAAACTCAGTGTGTCGGATACTACAAACTCTGCAATTCCTGCATTTCTCCCAGAAACGTTTGTATACTGTTTGTGATATGGTTAGCTTTCAAATGTGTTTCTAAACAGAAGAAATAAACTTATCTTTAGGTTGTTGGATTATGCCGAGTGTTGTCACTTCACATAAACGAAAGCGTAGTCAATAGTAAAATAAGACAATTTCCCTCAGAAATTTTTGCTGTCAAAAGGTAAGAGTTTTACAAACAAAGTCTGATGCAGCAGAAAATTTAGAAACTTTTTAAGTTACAATTAGTAAGTCTTAAAGCTCTTTTTATAAAAACTGAAGCTAAATGTTGTATGCCTACTAATAAGAAAAAGTTTAAACCAACGTGAAAGAAAGCTGTTTTTGTTGCATGTGCCAGTAGCAACCAATATGGAAAATGTCGGACTAATATTATTCGAGTTCTTAGTCTAGGTCTACTTTTCAATATTATGGCTTGTCTTTTGAAAAAGATTGAGAATGAAAACACTATCGAATTTCATTGTGTCATAACATTGAAATAAACATGTAGAAAGACGTGATTTAACGATTTTATTGATAAAACGTGTTAAAACTAGAATCATGATTTTTTTTCAACAGAGAAAAAGGTCTTGATTTTTACTGATGTCAAAAAAGTTATTTTTATTTTCCAAAGTAAATTGTGACAGCGAGAGA
>CAJNOQ010004066.1:0-18433 GCA_905250885.1 Didymodactylos carnosus | reverse complement strand
AAGGGGGAGGGGGAAGCTTAATGCGCTTCAGACATCGGTTTTCAATATTTCACTAGGCGAGACACATCCCGAAGAGAAATCAAGCAAGATGTAGACACTGTCAAGTTCGATTCTAAGTTGTAAAAATTTATGAGAGAACCTACAGGAGTTTTTATTCGAAGTGCAATGCCTTTAAGGTTAGTTAATCCAGTACCGATACCCCTTTGGGTTCTCGATAAACGCTTCTTTTAGCAAGCGGAAGGATGTTTGGAGAAACCTTATCGGAGGATAAATTCGTAAGCGTTGTCGATAACTGACAGTAATGTTCTTCCATTCTGAAAAAAAAATACCAGACGGTTAGAGCTTTCTAAATTACGGATGTTTTTTACAGCGTACTTTGACGAACTTTATCTGACGTCGTGAGTTTCACCTTTTTTTAATCTTTTATTTTTATTTACTTTATTTTCCACAGTTGCAAAAGTAATGGTCTAAGTATTTATCGCCGCTGTATTTGACTACAACATGCTGAAGTCTTCATTCTTTTTTTATCTTGTCTTGCAACTATAGCTTCGCTATAGTTCGAGCCCGGTTAAGCTTTTAGTAGCGCTTTTAAACGCGCTCCACATTGAAGAAATGTATAACTTTGTCCGGGGCACATCTCTATCAATGCTCAATATGGTTCCTGCAGACTTTATGATTGTTATATTATTAGATGATCCATCCATCTCTGCGATTGAAAATTTAGATGAGCTATAGTTAGGTAGGTATTTTGTAAACGCTGATTTTATTTAAAGATATCACCATTCTACATACAATATGAATCATGGGCGCACAAACGATAATTAAAATTGCTTCCGACACATTTGCGTTTATGGTATAAGTGACTCGTTCTTGAATAAACGTACTCATCTATTCTGTTAACTTCTATAACAGCACTGCCTCAGTAAACAAGTGTAACTCACAGCGAGACAGGAGTGAATCTACCTATGTCTTGTTATTAGATAGAGTACAGTCTGGAGGATAAAAGACCATATAAAAGTGAGATTTAACTTTAGTATAAATGGGATCCTAGAGGATTTTTTCGAATAGTACAATGGACATGTAAATCACTCATATATAAATTAATAGATGATAAAAATCTGTTGTTTTAAACAAATTTCAAGTAGAAGATGAATTTTAAAAAGAAATGAAGGAAATATTTGTTTTTACGTAACTTTTTCATGTCGTTTAAAAGCTTTTAGTTTTGTGCTCATATTAAATAAGAAAATTGTTAATCACTATTCAGAATTTTAGATTCAAATCTTTTTTTTCATCGAAATATTTCGTTTTTATGAAAAACTGCTGTTTTAAATAAACAGAGAGTAAAAAAGCACGGTTCATTTTTGAATCAATTAAAGACGTCAAATTTCTTTCCTATTCTCAAGTTAAATATCACTTTTTTGAGTTTTCTTACCTTGAGACTACGTTCTATATAATAACAGGCAAGTCAAGTTTTCAGCATATTTTGATAAATAAATTTATTAGAATTATTTAAATTTAAACTTGTGGGTTCACTGGATGACTTGCCGCATGGATTAAATATGATCAAAACATGACCTTGCCATTCACTCGATTGAATATAAATCGAACTGTATCAGTAAACTGAACTGTTGTTAAACTTTGTTACAATGATTTTAATATTAATTAATATATAATTTTTGTATCATTTTACTGCATTAATAAATGCCCAAAGCCACTAACTAACATCTCTGTCACGAATTCTATAAGTATGAATAGAAGTTAATGGTAAGCATTAACATAGGTTCATGAATGAGAAACCTTAGGCGCTCAAATCGTCTTTGTCGACCATGCATATAAATTCAAATATTTTAACGTGACGACGAGTATCCGTCATTTCTTATCATTTAGTCATTTCGTGCAGCTCGGGAACATCCCCGTCCAGCCACTTCCTTGTTCTTCTTTTCCACTTTAGCGCTGATTACTACAACAACTAAGAGAGTTTATTCAACTGTAATGAACTTCAATGATCATCATGAACCCACAGCAATCAGTATTAACAAAAAAACACTCTTCACACAAGGACACCGACATTTATTTAGCTACAAAGCGCCCATGTGCGCCGTAGTTTCAACCATAATCATCTGCTCTGTTGATTCAAGTCACAGACCAGAGGTTGCATACACTATGCCATAATCGATCAAGTGTACAGTCGCACATCACATATACCCTATACAACGTAGTTTTTTCATGTATATACTTTTTGTATTGTTTTAGTGTATGAATAAATGCCTAAAGCCTATTGTACATTTTGTACATCTCGTAGAAATTGAGAATATATCTGATCTGTTTGTTTCGTATTTTTATAAATTATATCACGATACAAACATTTTCTTCTCAAAATTGAATTGCAACGCTTAATACATACCATTGAAACAACACTTGAAACTTTTGTAAAATAGTTTTCTTTTCTTTCATCTCTTTGTTTGAATTCTTGTATGTGTAAATGTTTTTAGTTACTGTTCGTTTTTGATTATTAAATATTACATTTATAACAAGAGTCGTATCTTCTATGAAACGCTCATTCAAAACAAAATTAAAATTTCTGTTCAACTTAACTTTAAATTACTCATTTACTGAATTCTGTTCTACTGTAGAAGATGAAGATTAAATAATCAAATCTGGTTCAATAATTGTTTCCAATTCTAAATTTTCATGAGTACTTTCGTCATCCAGTTTTTTGAGTATTAATTTCATCGTAATACGTGAAAATTTCGTTCCATATGCTCCTGCCCAAAACTGACGATCTTTGCCTCTTATTATAATATTGACATACGAAGGAAATAATTCATAGGTTTGATATTTATAGACAACTTTTGTCCAATGTCTATCGTTCCACTGTGGAAATGTTTTTTCATAATTCCATTTATGTTTCAGTTCTGCATTTTCATCATAAAATTCTAATTGAACACAACCTTGACTTGCACAATCAAATCTAGCGGCAATATAAACAGTAAATTCAATTGTTGGTCTCAATTTTTCATACAATTGTCGATGTTGACAGAACTCAACTTTTTGCTCGATTCTACCCCAATAATAAGAGGTGACAAAACATGAACAAGATCGATTAAATTCATCTAATAAATCATCACTACCACCCGGTTGTTGTTCAACATCAACTGACTGTGATGCACGATAGTTAAATGAATTTGTTCCTTCGTCACCTATAGACCAATGTTGTAATCCTAAATCAAACTGTAACATATCTAAACACAGTATTTAAACATAATAATGATTACCTAGTTGTCCACATGGATTCTTTACAAAATTGTGTCCATAATGAAACGGATTAAACTTATATAATTCAATAAATTGTACATTATTTTTTATTAAAATATTAAGATCTTGTTTTGATGATATTAAATGATCATTTAAACATTTTTGTAACCAAAATAAATTAGAATTAATGATTGAATGAAAACGTTTACATACAAGCATCACATTTAGCAAATATTTCAAAGTTTGTTGTAGAAATGGTTTTTGAATTTCATAATCATAATAATATGATGTTTTAATCGTATCATATTGACATAATACATAATTATTTGACGTAGATTCGAGTTTATGGCCAATTTTGATCAGAATATTTTGAACTAATTCATCAGGAAGTTCATTAAAATGATTAATACTTGAAGTTGTATCAGATCTTGCTTCCATTATACGTTCTAAATTATGATCTAGAATTTATGATAAAAATTATTATCGGGTGCGGTAGTGAAAATGAGCCTCGCAGTATTTTTAGGATCGTAAGGTTAATGTTTTTTTTAAAAGATGTGTCGCTAAATACTCTACAGAATCATACCTAAACTTTAATTTCAGAACTTAAAGCAAGAAAACTACGCAAATTAGACGAAAAGCGAAAAAACTTTCTAAATTTAAAAACGATTTTCTGTGTTAACGACTTGAAAGTTAGGAAAATTGAATTAATCATTTTATGGCCTTGATTTAGCTCTATCTTTTAGCTACACTTCAAAATTTTTCACATCAGAACCCATGGAGAAATAATCATTTTTTTGTCGGTTGTTACGTATTTTTTCATTCATTTTTTCAATTCTGCTTATGGTGCTTTCAGTAAAAGTTCCATAAGATCATCAAAACAAAAGATTTTTCAATCGGGTTTGTCTTGTTCTGAAATGTTCTTCTGTACCCAACTGCAAAATCAAAACTTTGATAGTATTTTCCGTTTCTTGCTTGGATACATTTGTTGGAAACGAGAGGTTATCAATTTTTGACATATTTTTGAAACTTCATTCTCAAGCACACCATCTGCTCCAAAAGAATTTGTTTATAGACCACGAGAAAGAGCACATTTGAAACTACAAAACAAACTGAGTTCTCACTTTTGCTACACTTTTTCACGGAAATAATAGCAGAAGAAGTTCAAGTCAAAAACACTACCAAAGTTACAAAGTTTTAATTTTTTTCGTCTTTCGTCTAATTTGCGTAGTTTTCTTGATTGAAATCCTGGAATTAAAATTTAGGTATGATTTTGTAGAGTATTTCGCAGCGCATCTTTTAAAAAGACTATTAACCTTAGAGTCCTAAAGAAACACAAGAAAAATAGAAAATATTGAGAGGCTCATTTTCTCTACCACACTCGATAATATTTCTAAAATGATTTTCTAGTGAATGTATGTGTGTATTTATTGTAGCACTTCGTTTCATTGGTTCGTAGAAATTCTCGCCTGCTCTCATAAGAACTAGTCAATTTGATAATCATTCTGTCCAAAAATTTTTGACATTAAAAAAATATTTTACTTTGTTCAATCATATTTTATGTCATGTATATGTGCCAAAATGTAGACAACAAATAACAAATTACAAATTGATAAGAAAAAACAGTCAACAAAAATTAGTAATGTTTAACAAAATTAACATTGCACGCAAGAACTACTATAAATAGTTATAATCAAAAAATAAACACCACTTTATGTAGACAAAAAGACGAAGAACAAGAGATGTAGTAGAAAAGTTTTGTATAAAAATAAATTGAGCATAGGCGAAAAATAAAATAGAAAGTATTGATAATCTATTGTACACGGTCATATCGTCGTGATAAATGATATCTGGCTCGAATTTTACCGAAAACTTCACGACATTCACGAATAAATAATGGCAAAATACATAAACACGTAACAAGTGTCTAAAAAACATCAAGAAAAATGATTAGTATTTAATGATGGACGAAATATTTCAGTTTTTTTTAAATGGATAATGATTTCAATGATTTACCAATTCATACCATAGTATTTTTAAAATGCATCACTTTTTATTTTGTTTAGAATTCGATGTTTCGTAAAAACATTTTTCATTTTTAAGTTTCAATACACAAATATACACGAGCATAGAATATGACTGACTATAGATTTGTTATTACATGAATAAAAACACAGATATAAAAGTGTACTATTTTCACACAAACATGATATAAAATCAGATAAAAAACAACTCGACAGGGTGATTAATCATCGTATGTCGGAAAAAACAAGACTCTTTTATATCTCAGTTTAATAAAAAGTTATGAATTTTATAACTGATGTGATTAAAGTTTATAAATTATTGATTCGAACAAGAGCAAACTTCTCATCAGTTATCTAGTGGCTTCAAGAAATAGATACAGTAAAACCTCTGTTAGTGAACACCTCGTAATACGTGAAAATTTCGTTCCATATGCTCCTGCCCAAAACTGACGATCTTTGCCTCTTATTATAATATTGACATACGAAGGAAATAACACCTCGCTTATTGTTTCGGATTTCTTCGGCATATACAAAAATGTCTCATTTCCGTGATATTGAACGAATATAAATAATAATTTATACTATAATAAGATATGAAAGTAGATCAAGAAAAGATGATAACTCGGATGAGACAGAAAAGAAAAAGACAAACAACAATAGAAGATTTTTTTGTACAAAAAACAATCCGATTGTATTTGAAGATTTTTTCAACTAAAAGATATTTAAATAAAAAGAGATGAACAAGAGAATGAATAGCTCTTATTTCACTCAGGACTAGTGTAGAAGCAGACATTCTGGAATTTTTTCTTTATTTTGCAGCAAAACATGCGTCACCTCTCTAAAGTGAACACCTTCCATAGTGAACACTTTTTGGGCGGTCCCAATGGTGTTCACAATAGAGAGGTTTTACTGTAATGGAAAAAGGACTAGCTATATCAACATCACACCTGTGTTGTAAACGACGAATAGAATAAGATAATTTAAACGCTCAACTGTTTTTACTGATGTATGTTTTCTACACTTACCATAATAATAAAAAAGTAGAATACATATTGCCAATTAAACTTCTTCATAATAACTGGTATTAATATTTGACCGATAGCAGCACCATAGCTGCCTGTACCATCAACAATGCCTGTTACAGTCGATAAGGCTTCGTGACTATGACGAAGAATTTCTTGACGACCTAAAGTAACGGACAAAAAACACTATAATCATTATTGTTATAAAAAGATAGAAAGAAAGCAAAAAGTTAGTACAATGATGAGAAGAAGGAGACCGATCTATTGTATTTTTTACATCACTGACAAAGAGACTAAAGACAAACAAAAAAAGAAATAGACAAAAATGTGACTAAACATACGAGAAGGAAAGAATACAGATTTAAAAACGCTGTGTGCTGTCAATTTAGGTTATTACAATATTATGAAGTTTACAAATTTCGTGTGCATTTAAGGGAATTAAAGATTTTAGAAGAATGTGTTGTAGAGTATAAGAGCTGCCGTTTGTTAGAGTAATCCAGTCATTTTCGAAGATAGTTCTGCTTTGCTGGTAATTTCGACAATCCAAAAAGAAATGCCTTACTGTCGCATTTTCACCACACTCACACAACGGACTACTTACTAAGTTCTTTTTGAAAAGATCATAATTTAACTGAGAAAAATCGCTCATTATTATATTATGGATTAATAACATCATTTTAAACAAAAATCACTTGCCTAAATCAGTTGTTATAGCAGCTGATATCATATTAGCTACTCCACCAATAAATACTCCCGCAATTGTCATCAAAACTCCATTCACAGCTTTATGGTTTCCCAAATCTAAAAGATCGTAAAACAAACGTATGCAAAAAAAGGCACAATAGAATAAAATAAGTTCTTACTGCTGAAAATAAACAGCGTAGGAACGGCTAATAATAATTGAGGTACAACAACAATAGAACGAAAACCGATTTTATCCTAAGCAAAGAAAAGTTTATTAGCATAAAAAGGAACTATCCTATACATTTCATGTTATTTACCGATATTAATCCACCTATAATTCCGCCAAAAATTCCTCCTACATCGTATAATGTTGATAGTAAATCAGCAGCTGATTCTTCCCAGTGAAATTTATTATGTAAATAATATGGTAACCAAAAGAAAAAGGAATAATTAACTAATTTTAAACAGGCATAACATAATGAATACTAAATTTAAAAAGAAAGTTAACGTCAAAAAGTTAAATTAAAAGCGTAAGACTATATACCATAAGAACACCAGGTAATAACCAAGCTCGAAAAAATGTAATAGGTTTTACATCTTTTACATTTTTAACAATCATAGCGGCAGTTTCGTCATTCGTGTCGATTTCATTTTCTGTTACTACTTCCGATTGATTAAGGACATCTAGACAATATTAATATGACTGAATATATATCGAGGAAAAGTATAGTGAAATCTAGTGAGATATGTGCGCTTAAACTTCTGCAAACAAATTAGAACTATTTTTCGATAACAGTGCACTAATTGTGCTAACAGAATCCTAATATATGTTTTTTATGACTATTTTCTACGAGTATATTATGATCAATATGATGGAAGAAATGATACCTTCGACAGATACTGCACTATCATCAACGTTGATACCTGAAAGAAAAACAAATCTTCTTGAATATAAATTACGAAACCTACTTATATTAACATTTACCAATTTGAGCAGGAGATGTAACTAATCCAAAGAGATTAATTATACTACAACAAAATAGTAGTATACCAACAACTAAGAAGGGATACTATAAAGAAAACAAAAAGTGAAACTATAGAAATAAATAATACCCAACGATTACCTCATAACCGTATCTCAGAAAAGCTGCTGCCAAAGCAGCTCCAAAGATATTTCCAACCGATGCACATGCACTCCAAACACCAAATATTAGACCACGGCTATTGAAATATAAACAGCATTCATAAAAATGAATACAAAAAAAGATCAAAAAAAAATAAATAAGTATACCTTTCTGTACCAAACCAATTTCCCATAATTGCAATAACACACGGCCATGCCTAAATGAAAATTAAAAATTTTATTAAAGAAATATGTTTTAAATAAATGTTTACTTACAGTTGACTGTGCAAGTCCATTTAATATCCAAAAAACCACATACCAAGCTATAGAATAGAGATGTAACCATTCACTAACAACACCAAACATTACGATCTGAATAGAAAAAAGAACACCATGTATGCATATAAAAAATTTAAAAATAACATTATTCAGTTTGGGTTAGAGAATGGGAAAAGAAACAATGTGACATTAGTTAAGTAACAATAATTAAAAAGTCATATAAACTTCACATACGAAAACTGCTGTTAAGCACATTCCTGACGATAATATAATCCTTAGATCAAATCTAAAAACATATTTCAATCAATAGAAGATAAAGGTGCTTTTTTTTCTTCTCTTACCGATCGCCGATAATGCCGCTGATAAAAAGTCCCTGATAAAGAAGAAAAAGAAGAAACAATTTATGATAGCAAATAGAGCCAGGTATATTACTGTTGCATATGCAAACATGAATACAGCATCTAATACTCCAAGAAATACTGTTGCATCACTTGGTGAATGAAATAAACGAGATTGATTCCAGAGCTAAAAGGAACAATAAAGTAGAATTAATCAAATAAAAGACAATATTATTCTTACATTATCTGGTTTAAGTGGATGTTGAGTATAGTTAGCATTTGGACTCCATTCTTCAGCTATTGATGCTTTCACATTACTAAATATTTTTCGGGCAGCATGAAGGACAGCGTAACTAAATATAAAAGTAGATTTAGAAAAGGTGAATGTAAGAATGGCCAGTCTATATCTAACCTGAAAAATGTAAGACAAAATACAGTCACATGGTATCGTGTATATTTAGACTTCTTACGCATAACGCGTACGTTCAATTCTCCATTCTCCATCTGAAAGATTCAATTTCTATTTACAAAATAATAAATTTAAGTCAAAAGTAATTAGAATAATCGATTTCGAAATGTTTTTAACGATATTATTTGATAAAAAGAGAAATATCTCCTGTCCATATGCTTCACTTCGATATACCTTGACAAAAAAATATATTTTTGAATCTTATGTCAGTTGATTAACTGAAACGAAATGAATTTTATTGTTTTTTGACACACTTTCTCTCTTACGATTCAATCAGTCGTCCTCCAGTAAACCTTAATGTAGAGATTTAGACAAAAAATCGTTTGTTTCTTTAACAGTTCTAGATGAAATATTTTATATTGAAGCTATATAAGAACATGCATCTTTTTTCAATAGCCTAAAAATGACAGTAAAAAGCTGAGTCCCGATATTCCAAGAATGCCGTCAGCATATAGAGATATGTATATTTTTGTATAAGTTCTAGTGAATTATAAATAGAATTTATTATGATCACATATGAGACTTTGAATACAATATAAAGGATGCATTTAATATAGAAAAATAGAAATTGATACAAGTAGAGACCGTTTTCGCCTTTGACATGGAAATGCGTTAAAAAGCTTCATTTTAGAACGTCTGAACTTAGTTATAAAATTCACTCTTACATCTTTTGAGTGTTATATGAAAACAGCGTTCTTGAAACAATTATCCAATGGCACTAATTGTCGCAGTATATGAGTAAATTTCGACAATTTTTGAATTTTTTCTCAAGCGTCCGAACTTGACATCTAGGTTTGACATCTATGTGGTTTAATTATCGCGTAATTAGTCCAGAAAATGAGAAAAAAAATTTGTATTTTTTTCCTCAACGCGATAATTAACCCTTACGTGTTGACTAACACTGCATACATACTATATAACATTTATAGTAAAAATTTATATAGTCTTTGAGAAGATACTTAATTGTTAATTATCACCCATATCAGCTGTTCAATAATGCACTTTAAATAGTGAGTCATTCGATTGATAAACCTTGTTATCTTACACCCTATTCGTTACTATGCGCTACATAAAGCAACCAATAAAGGAACCAATTACCGTCTGTCTATCTATCTATCTATCTATATTTCTTTCTTTTAATTGCCATTGTATTTTAACTCCTTTGTTGGAAGTTACCTTGCCAATAGCAGGTAACTTCATTCGTTGGAAGCTAGCTGGCACAAGAAAAAATATGCACCTATGTCCGTAATGAGAAAAATCCTTGATGACGCTACCGTATGTCACTAGTTTAAGATATTCAATAGCGCCATCATCGATTTTTCCTGTTTATCCATGCGATCAGATTGTTTTAAAACAGACTTTTAATATTTTCTGGCCGTGTTCGAACTAACGTACACAAAGTAGTAGTAGCAATACCCGTTACCTTCCGGTGTAGGATGAGACAAAAAAAAATACACAAACAATTTGTACAGGCTGCCGGGGAAATATTTGTGGGTATGTCCACGCAGCTCCTCCCAGATTTACATCGACTTTTTTCTGGCAAGATTTACGCATGCTGGTCTTGTAGCCCTCGTCGAGTTATCTAGGAATTGATATTAATTTTGATTTGAATCATGTGCTAACTGCAATAGAACAGGCTCAAAAGTCGATTTTTTCGAAAAAATGGCCCCCGGAATCTGCCTATTTTATTCTTCATGAACGTTTCGAAATTTTGAGATCCTAACATATTAGGATCAAAATGAAGCTTACATTATGCTTATTCAAACGCAATATATCAGAGTTCTTCAAAGCTTCCTATACTCCAGATATATGGGTCTAAAGGGACCGAGGGTCTCAAAAAACTCTATATTGGGACCCAATTTTCTCAAAAACTAAACGTCAGAATTTCTTCAAATTTTTTTTCTGAACAGACCTAAGTGGACACACTACTAGTATTTAAAATATTAGACTTCCCATTTCAGGATTGTGGGAGATGAAGCTTGTCCAAGTTAGCCTAAATACAAGACCTAATAGTTGTTTTTTTAACAGATTTTATTGTTTAGGACTAGAGACTAACAACTGACTATACACTTTCTTTTATGCTGAATACAAAGTATGATATCTGCTATTTATAATTAAGTTTAAGAAGATTAAAATAATCAGACAAAATGGAGGTAAAACTCTCGATTTCTTATGAATTTCGAACGTTAGTTATGACTTATGTCAAAATGTTTTAATATAGATCTGGTAATTAAACAAAAAAGATTTTTTTTAGAATTCTTCATGCTTGTAGTATAGTTGTTAGATGGTTTTGTTTTACTCTTGGTTTTTTAGATAAGATTTATTCATGCCCACTTGTGCACATCCTACTGCGCACCCTCGCCATAAGCGAGGTGCAATTCTGTCATCAGTACCAGTAGGGAAAAGAAAAGTCACGGCTGAAAGGGCCTTATCAATCAACAAATACATTCGAAAACGTTATAAAGGAAAAGTATCTACACTCAAAGAAAACGATTTGCTATGTGAAACATGTTATGCTGCTGAACAACGGCGATGGTCGAACAAAAAATCTATCAAAGAAGGTTCATCGGATGAAGAATCAGACCCAAGTTTTCAAGCAACTGTGTCATCATTCCTGCTTTCTATTCATAAAAGAAGGCGAACATGGTCTCCAACACCTAGTAGTTAATTTGATACCGAAGCGATTGATTATTTACATAAAACGCCAGTGGCAATTTTCAAACAATCTGCGATTAATTCTGTCCGTTTGCTCAACGATTTTGATAGAATTTTTATTTCTTTTAACAGTTGTTGACTCTTTTCCTGTATTACATTCGTCAATCGACTAAATATAAACAATAATATCAATTAAAAATTATTAATTTTTTTTCATATGATAAATTTACGTGTCTTTCACGGGTGATACATTTAAAACTTTCAATAAACTATTGAACTTTTCTTTATCTGAATTAGCGTGAAAATTGTCTTTCGTTTCAACATCAGATGATGATGAAGTATCAGTAGATGAGAAGTTATGGACAGAATTAATCGCAGATTGTTGGAAAATTGCCACTGGCGTTTTATGTAAATAATCAATCGCTTCAGTATCAAATGAACTACTAGGTGTTGGAGACCATGTTCGCCTTCTTTTATGAATAGAAAGTTGTTTCTTTTTAGTATTCATTTTAGATAAAAGAACACTTCGTCTATTATTCTTTGAATTTTGCAGTGTAGTACGAGTGGGGTGGCTGTTTGTCTCTGTAAAAACATGTCAATCTCACCGGACTATTCTGCAAATTCATATGTCGTCGTTAGCTATAGATAATTAACTCTAGTGGTACGTAAAACCGCCCACTACCGCGATCGTTGCATCGGATAATAAAATGTAACAGCTACTATCCACAGTATTAGTAGCTGCAGCCGGCGATTCTTAGTACACTTCAGCTAGTTGGGCAGCGGGTATTGAATAGGTTATGAAGAACAGTTCGACTAGTTGTAGCGTACGATTCAGCGGCCGTTGCAGCTAGTTTCAACCAAAAGTAGCTGCAGCTAGCATTTACTGGGCGCTGCAGCTAGTTGGGCAGCGGGTATTGAATAGATTATGGAGAATAGCTTGACTAGTTGCAGCGCCCAATAAACCGCTAGCTACACCTACTTGCACACTGTTTTATACTGGGAAAATTTCTTACCCGCTGCAGGTAGCTTGAAGCGTGTTAACGGGTTTCACCCGCTGCAGCTAGCTACACCCGTTAATTTTTACTCTTTTAGTTGGCTGCTCTTGCTGGAGAAGCGGGCGTTCCACCAGCAAGAGCAACTAGTTAATTTCATATGAAATTTCATGCTTGGGTATCGCCACTACTAAAAAAAGAATTCAGATGTATGCGACTTTTCAGAACGGAGTTACGAATTTTTCTATTTTGCTATTTTTTGCACAAACGCTTTGTACCTTGTAACAATCTCGGTACCCTCTATCGATCTATCGATTGATGTATGAACGAATGAAATCGGAGTTTGGTATGTCTGCAGGATGCCTCGTCGGAAGACAGCCCATCTTATTTTCCGTTTCAATATAGAAATCACGACATTTAACACATTTAATCTGTTCTTTTGATTTACGACGTTCATCCTCTTCCTCCGTCTGTTGTTCTTCGGTTGAAGTAAACTCAACATCAACTATTTCATGAAAGAAGGAGAAAACTCATAAAAATTTCTTTTCAGATATATCAGGATTCCATAAGTTGCTAAGAATGAGAGTTTATTGGAGCCAAGACAGAAACATATTTACAGCGATTGTTGATAGTACAGTGAGAACGAATGAGTTCTATAGGCTCTTCTTAATATTCATTTCGCTAATACTTCAAGTACAGTTATATAACTGTCTTTTTTAAGAAAAAAGTAAAAACCAAAAACTACAGAAAAAATAATATAGCATCAAGTGCCTTGTTGTCTTTGTTTTAACAGCTGTGTTCGTAGTTCGTTGTATTCTTGATTATTCAGACATTCCAATTCCCATTTTTTAACCGTCTCTTCATCTAACACTTTTCCCGTCCCTTTCTTTCGTTTCCCTTCACTACCTTCCAAACCATGTTTTCCTTTCTTACAGCCACCAGCTGTTGTACCTGCTTGCACCGTCGTATTACAGCAAATATATTTGAAACGTGTTTTTTTCCGTTCAACCTCATCTTTCTGCGTAGTTTCTGTCGAATCCGCTGTCATCACTTTGAATTCATCATGATTGAGTTCTTCGATAGCTTCGTTCTGTCGATATTGTTTCAGCTCATAAGAAGAATTATCGTAAACAAACCCATCGTGATATGTACACGAGCCCATCTTATTCTCCGTTTCAATATAGAAATCACGACATTTAACACATTTAATCTGTTCTTTTGATTTACGACGTTCATCCTCTTCCTCCTTCTGTTGTTCTTCGGTTGAAGTAAACTCAACATCTACTGCGAATTTTTTCAATAGAAATGGATCACGTACAACTGCTATAGCCCAACGTTCAATTTTCAAACGTTTATCCGCATTATTCACTTCAATTTTAGCTTCACGAAAACGACTCGTAACATAGATATAGATACTTTGATTAACGACAGAGGAACTCGTCGATGTACCCATTGATGATTCAGACTCAGATTTATTAACACCGATCAGTGAATCAAGATCGTAGACGATCATTGAACGTTTATATTCCATACATTCATCATAACGTTCTTTTAGAGTTTCAAATACTTTTTTTTCATCATAAGCACCTTTAGACGACAGCAGGTTCAAATCAATGAGTTGTAATAATTGTACATTACGATCATTTCCATACGATGTTATGCGTTCAAGCAGTTGCTGCAGATTCTGTTCTGTTTCACGCAGTTGATCTTCATATACATATTTTTTATGGTGTCCTTTTCTACTAGTTTCTATTGTCTCGATTCGAACACATTTCTCTTGAAGACTGATAATAATTTTACCGGTAAATAGAGAATTTTCTTGTAAATGAAAACCTTCTGCTGGATCACTCACGGACAATATTTTCGTTGTTCTTTGTTGTGGTTGTGGTTGTGCTTGTTGTAATAGTCGAAGATCTTGAAGATTACGTAAGAGTAGACGAGGGAGAGTATCGAGACCGAGAAATAATTGAAACTGACGAGCTGTTCGATCAGCTAAGATTAATGCATCTTCTTTATTAATATCATAGTCCGGTTTTGAACGTCGCTGAGAAATGTAATGGACTGTAATAGCACCATTCAGAGCCCTAAGAAAAACGATAGATAACTGTATAAATTGTTTTTTTTTTAAGGACTGTATAGTAAGCTAACAGACAGTGAAGAACCATATCCCAATCGCGATATATATCCCGATCGAGCTATATATTCCAACTGGGATATAAAAATGTATCCTGATCAGGATATTGTGGCCCAATCGGGGTATATTTTTTCGATATTCCGATAGGGTTATAAGAATATAGCCAGGTCGGAATATCTACTTTTTTGTATATCCTAATCGGGATGTAGTTTTCTTACAGTAGAGCCGTAGTTTAAAATCGCCAAAAACTAATTAATGTGGCACTTCTAGTGCAAAGGTGATATAGAACACAACATATCAGCCGCCAGAACTTGAGTGATGAAAACGCTTCGGCATTCTTAAAACTTTAAACTTTTGAACGCAATTTACGCATCTGAAAATCTTTTTTGTAAACACACCGTGATTCCTCGTCGCTGCGCGTACGATGAATCATGCTAGACGAGACTGACTTTAACTGAATATTTCACTGGATGTAGCTATCTTACGTATGTTCAGAGTAACAGAAAATATCATGATATTTCGAGAAAGTGTTGAAAATAGCAAATAAAAAAAGTAGAATATCCTGATCGAGATATAGAATGTGAACCTCAGGAGTTATTTAAAAAAAGGTTGCTGACCGGAAAAAAGACTTGGCCACAAGGAAAAAGAATCTGATACAGTTTTTTACGTCCTTTTCGGCGGTATGGTCAAAGATTTCCGCGAACATCATCATTTTTTCGCTAATGAATGTTATTTAAAAATATCGAATTTATATCCCGATCAGGATATAGAGCATGGGACTCTACTGACAGAGTATTCCAGAGGTGAGTGAGTAGAGTGATTTTCACCTCAAAAAGGATTTTTTAATGTCAAAACGTTTAAAAAACAAGCAATAAACTCATTTCTTTTTGCAATAAAACAGCCACATTTTTTACTTTCGACTTTTCGTCGATAACTGCGAATGTCAGCGAATATCCCTTTACTTACTTCAGGGCAGCTCCACTAAAATTTGTTGTTGCTGTTGCTAATTTCTCTCTAACGTCTGGTTGTAATATAATTTTTGGTATTTCACTCAGAATACGTTTACGTGCTTCAGATGATGGTCGCCCAACGAAAAATTTCCCTGACATCCGTCTTAAAAACGCTTCATCCATCATATGTAGACGATTTGTTGCCGAGAAAAACATTAAATTTGGTACATCTTTTATACCTTCAATTACCGACAGTAAAACACTGATCTTGGCTACTTTTCCTTCGCTAGAGTCTTCATCGCGTTTCGGTGCCAGTGAATCAATTTCATCGATGGAAACACAACACATCAAATGTGGTAGACGGTTACCACGCATACACAGATCAAGGATAACAGCTTCAGATTGGCCGACTAACGGACGTTCAAGTTCACCAGCGGCCAAAGGTGGACCGAGCATCGCAATACCAATTTTCTTTGCTAATTTACTCATTATAGCTGATTTGCCTGTGCCTACAAAAAAATGAGGCAGTTAGAAAATCGACGGGTGTTAAGCTTTCGAGATTAGAAAACCTAACATACCTGGCGGCCCGTACATTATAAATCCTCTATGCGCTTTGACTAATTTTTTATCAATTTTTGTTTGATCTGCACGTAAGCTGTTGTCAATGATTTTCAATAGATTTTCTTTATCAACTTTTTTCGCTTCGAGTTTTTTCAGTTCCCTTTCTTTTTCCGTAATTTTAGTCTGAAACTTATTAATTTCCACCGTAAATTCATCATTTTTATCTGACCACGATTTATCTAATTTCGTTTTTGTTTGATACGATTGATTTTCCGGTTTTTCCATTTCTTTTTTATTCAGTTCAAATTCTCCACGACGCTTCTCTTTAAGTTCATCAACTTTATCACCTAATTCTTTAAGTTCATTAGTAATTGCTTCAATCTTTTCGCGTAATTGTTTTATTCTGTCGTCCAAGGCTTTTTTTCTCTTGTGTTGTTCCTTATTAAGTTTTTCAAGTTGATCCTTATTAATTTTTAATTCCTCATCCGTTACGGTTAAAGGTTGAAAGAATAATTCCATTTCATCGAAGAGACCATCATCTTCATAGCCTTCAGCACGCATTTCTTTAAATGCTTCTTCAACACAGTATTTCTCAAGTTGTGGGATCTGTTCAATACCCTTTTTATTCTCTAACTGCCGAATGAAATACAGTTTAATCATATGTAAATTAGCACGTAACTCTGATTTGGAATAGGAAGATTTATCAACTAAAAAAGACCCAGAAAAATACCGCTGGCAACAATTTCTAGTGAATAGAGAAAAGGACTGATTTTTATAAGGTCACATTCACAATCCAGTGTTGTGATAAAAAATTGCGTTGCGTTATCCGCAAAAGAACATGAAATCGCGAGCCAAAGTCGCTATATTTTTCAAAATTTTCGGTATTTTTAAAGCGCTTATTAGTACCTAAAAGTGGACGGGAGGTCACAGGTTAAAAAATGTTTCGATAAAAAGCTTACTTTGATCTTCTCCTTGTTTGTCATCCTTGATCTTTACTTTTCGATTTTCTGCCGTTTGCTTTTCCCGATCGACGTAAGATTTAATCGTCTTCAATGCGTTCATTGGCAGTTCACCGATTCGATCCCATTCTTTTTGATTTAAATTAGCCAAGTGTGCATACGTTGTTATACTCTCGTCCAGCGTTAGTGCATCCAACCACTCCTCGTACATTCCATTATCTTCCAGTTCACATATATCACGCACGAAATTTTCCAATGATTTTGTACTCGGACGTTCATTCCGTCTAGACGTATTATCATCATCGTTACCGACGGTAAATTGATCGGCAATTACATAATTAATCAAGGTATCTTTACCTAATTTCCATCTAGCCGGGAAATGTTCTTTCTTTAAATAGTCAGGTGTTAGCCATAAATCAAAGATCTGATGAAAATGATCAAATGTCCACGAATCAAATTCATCACTTTGACTCACCGGTTCTACTAAGCGAAATCTTGTCCGTGGACGATTAAATGTTATAATACCACGTTCATTCATCTGAGTTCGAATAAATAAATCTAACAGTGAAGCTTCCGGCAGTCTGTGTACTGCACCATCCTGACAAGGCGCAGACGTAGTAGGCAGAGTATTTGAGTTTGTAGTTTCTTGCGTGCTAAAATAACAGAAAGAGCAATCTATTCAGTGTAGGAGAACTTGCACCCAAGGTGTGAATAATATCACGTTTCCTAAAGTGAACTCGGCTTTCCTGGTGATACTTTTACCTTTTCTCTTGGTATACCCCCCCCCCATAACAGAAGCCTCCCCCATATTAGAAGCCCTCCCCCTGGAGTAATCGATGTGGAAGGTGTATTGGAAGCGCAAGAGCTTCTATTACGTCGGAAAAATAATTTAAATTTTTTGAACGACACATTTGATCGACACGCGTTTTTTTACTTTAATTGTTCTTGTGTGATGTCGTGTGTAAAAAAAGGAAACGAATAAAATTTACAT
>CAJNOQ010004065.1:0-18433 GCA_905250885.1 Didymodactylos carnosus | reverse complement strand
GAAAACACGACTTATTCCGATTTTTGACGTTTTAATGACGTTTTAAAACGTCACCCGTCCCCAAAGGGTTAAACACACAGCATAAGAAAAGTGTGAGAATGGTGTTTAATTAGTCTGTTGACCGGGGTAGCAACAGAATACGACTGTTTCAGTATTACTTTCTGTGGTGAGGATCTATAGTGAGCGAAGATAACTTTTCTTCGAAAAAGTTAAGAGAGATGCGGTGCTATCGAGAGAGTCTGTAGCATGTGAGAAAATTATATTTTTTCTGACTATGCTTATTCGATTCTCCGTTCAAGATTATCTATAAAATCGAGTTTTTAGACCATAGAATGTTCCTGTCTCGAGTTATAATTTTTTTAAGAAATGAAGTCAAAAAGTTTTCGGAAAAAAGTGAAAGTGACTATTCTTTTAAATTTAATTACTTTCCTGTTTACCATTTATTTTTAAGTTTCAAACTACATATCAGTCGTAAGAGCGAATATACTGAACACAGTACGATATTTTTAAAATTATTCGGATTAAAATTTGAATCAAATGAAATTTTTAAGCTAAAAAAGGTTTCTTTAGTAAAACGACCTTTTGAGGCGTTAGTAATTGTTTCGCTAAGAATCTGATAAGTCAGTCTTGTAGAGAATTTTCTACAAAATGAGCTATGGCTTATTGATTAGGAGTCTGGGCGGCATGTCTAAAAATCGCTTTCAAAGAATACCACTACAATTAGTATGATGGTAAATAGTGCTGAAATCATCATTTTTAATATGGAAACGTCTTCTGATTGAATGATTGCTTATACTCAATGATTAATTACTAGCAGTACATATTATGTACTACATAATAAACAGATATTCTTGACCAGTCTTGCATGAAAATTATCGTTAAACGTACGGACTTCTGGACATGCCGCCCAGACTCTTGATCAATAAACCATAGCTCATTTTGTAGAAAATTCTCTACAAGACTGACTTGTCAGATTCTTAGCGAAACAATTACTAACACCTTAAAAGGTCGTTTTCTTTAAAAAATTTCTTAAAAAAATTATAACTCGAGACAGGAACGTTTCTATGGTCTATAAAACTCGATTTTATAGATAATCTTGAACGGAGAATCGAATGAGGATAGTCAGAAAAAATACAATTTTCTCACATGTTATAGACTTATTTAACTACGCTCGATTCTTTCAAGGATCGTCTCTTAAGGAGTTAGATATGTTTTAAAAAAAATAGTACCCGGTGAAATAACTCTTGATTTCGCTTGATAAAAGCTATATTTTATGTTTCAGACTTTTATAATATATATCTTATATTCTATTTTATAAACAGTCGCGTGAAGACCTTTTGATCTGAAAAAAGATTATACACAGATAAAAAAAATAAAAATAAAATGAACAAAACATGAAAATTAACTTTTGTTGTTAATTATTGATTTTTCTCATAGATAGATCTTGTTGTACACCAATAGTGAAAAATTTCATTCTCTCGAAAAATAGCCGTTTTTGCCGTCGACATCGACATCAATAATTATCACCACCATTCAAATTACTTACACTTAAAATTGAGTGAGTCGATGAATTCATCAATGAGATGTTCGATGCCTGATGCATATGTGGATGGTGGTGTGGATGATGATGTTGCGGTGGTGTGGGCAGTGGCAATTGCTGTTGCTGCTGCTGTTGTTGTTGTTGTTGTTGTTGTTGCTGTGCGTGTGTATGATGTGTATGATGTTGACCTCGCGTCGATTTACTACCACGTTTTGCTCCGCCTCCACGTTTAGTAGTTGTTGAGCGTTCATTCATTGTCGACGGTGGTTTGAGCGGATGATCTTTTTCACAAAATAAATGTCCATGTACGAATGCGTATCGATCGCCAGTCACTAGACGCGTTCGACATTTATGACAACAGAAACACTCTATATGATAATAATAGTTGGGCGGTGCGCGCATTACTCGTTCTTGTGGTTGAATTATCTGACCACACGTTTGACAAGGTTTACTACCGTATATCCTAGAATGATAAAAAAACAATAATCTAACTTATTCCTCTGAAACGCATATCAATGGTTTCTTGTTGTCTCAGAATATAAGCCACCATAATAGTGGATTTTTTTTTTGAATAATGACGCAACGTATAAGTATTTGATGTTTTTTTGCCTTAGTGAAATGTGTACATTCTATATTCTCGCGTTGAATCTGATCCTTTTTTTAAACCTATTATTTATAGATGATCGATTATTAAATCAGTTTTCAATTAGTTTTTTCACAAAGAACAACAACATGTTCGCCTTCCATTGTATTAATATAAATTTTCTTTCAATAACTGATAAATGTGTTTTACATGATGTAGATAGAATAACGGGATAGTGTTGAAACAAAAATGTAAACACCTTTGAATACCATCACAAAATTTCTAATGAAAATTAATTATCAAATCATATAAGACACGAGAGTTAGAAGATAAGTGTGGTCAGTGCACATTAAGTGACCGACATCGTTGATTTTTTTCATTCATATAAGCTTTCCCATTATTCTAATCTGTTTAGAAATATATCGCAAAAAATATTGTTGCTGTTGATGTAACATGTCTATTTATTTTCTTAACTTGAATTACATCAAAAGAAGCTCGAGAAACAGAACAAAAAGAAATCGTAGATTTTTTTTGTCTGTAAAAATAGTATCCTCTCCATCTTCAAGATTTGAAGACAAGGATAATAGAACTGACACTACTAAGGAATCTTTTATTCAACGAAATTCGATTGTTCAGTTCGATAGAAATCACAACTGATAGATTAATGACATTTCTTTCAGAAAAAATAAGAATCCCAAGAGTTAACTCTCGAAACTATCTAAAAGAACAGTTTAGGAATAAGTAAACTATTCCTACCTCATATAATCGTCTTTACACAATATGGTATTTTCTTTTGTAAAAAATGTATTTCCTAAATCCGATAACAAAAATCCACAAAGTTGACATCTTAAACAATTTACATGCCAATATCGTCCATTATTTGATCGATCATTTGTATATAATAAATATCTCTCTTGGATAAATTGTTCACATAGTGAACATGAAAACTTTCCTGATACGCCGGTTGTCGGTAACATATGTGAATCATAACGTGTCACTTGTGTCGATGGTGGAAGCATTTTTGAGTTGGAATTTGTATCGTTATAAACAACGTCCATATAACGAGATGAAGAAGATTCAAATTTTGGCTGGATCATTGACTGATGCGAGGTAGTTACCAACGGCGCTGCGCCACCTAGAATAGAGAAGTTTTTTTTTTTGGCTAATGTTTCACAACAGTCATTTTGAGTCAATTTATAACGACGATGTGTTCATGCATACACACACACACACACACCTACCCTATTTTCAATTTATTTTCAATTACGATGATCGATGACGATAGATCTATGTGCATGTGTGTATACATGTACACAGAGAAAGAGAGACAGAATGAGAGAGAGAAATAGTTTCCTTCTATTTGACATCTATCATTCCATGTAAAAGAAAAAATTGAATAGAACTTTGAAAATTTATTTTTTTTTAGTAGTAGGAGTAAAACTAGACAGCAGTCATTATTCAAGAGTTCAACCTCATCTTTTGTATGAAAGAATGAACGAATTGTTTCTTAACAATTATTCTAATACCCCTATTATTACTACTATAAGAAGTGTGAACGAAAAAAACACAATTAAAATAGGTCTTTTCCATCTCTGATGTTAGTCAGCCAACGTATTCAACAAAGACAGAGTACGATGGGAAAATTTTCTTAACTGAACATACCAATGATGTTTGTTATGAGAAAATAAAAAATAAAATTATAAAACTAACTTTTCAAACAATAAACATATTTATGTAATGAAACTAGCAGATGGAAGAATAATGTTTCGTTTGATTGTAATTTCAGTTACTAGCTGCCAATCCACACTGCAGTCCCGAGAGACCTCCTCGATGAATTCATAGAAAGTCTCTAAAAACATCTGATTTTTCAGAGTGTGAACCAATTATTGAACTTCTTGTCATGCTATGCAACCCACACCGATTATTTGAAAAAATTTTAAAATTTTTCCTTCTGCCCAGTGAACCAATATGTCAATTTAACTACTGACTTTTATCAAAAGACTACCAGAATAATCGCATGTATTCATTTACTTACTGTTTTTTTAACTTGAAAAAATGTTTTAACAAAACCTGCGTCCATTTTTTTGTCACGAGAAGCGTCAAGACTACTTCCATGCAAACTACCCAAATAGCTACGAAATTTTTACGAATATATTCTAACGAGTCGTCTGAATTTTCTTCAATCACGGTCAACATATAACGTACTTCAGAGATATGAACTGCATCAAAACTTTTCAGGTAAATAACATCTAAATTAGGATCTTTTCTGGGTTGTTTGTCACGTCTGTTTTAAACGATTTCAGGAGCAAAATTATTCGGAAAAATCCTCTTCACTTTTTGTTTTAGTCTAAGTTTATTATTGAACACGTCCAGCTCGTGTATATATAAATTTATCTTACCTGTTCGTAACATTGTCTCTCTCTCTCTCCTATGTACAATTTAAACTGCAGAGAATAATATGCACATGATGTTCTGCCAATAAAAGATATCTCTCTCTCTCTCTCTCTCTCTACATACTACACGTCAATTAATGAATGAGAGAGGGGAGAACGAAAAGAAACGAAAAAATAAGTTAAAAAACTTCGAATGTAGATAGACAGCTGTGTGTTTTGTTCTAATTAAATAAATTAGTTGAGCATATGCCATTAAAGAATAGAGAAAACGAGAGAAAAGAGCAAAATGGTTAGTGGTAGCTAGAACAGAATTATACTGTTATAAAAAGATAATGAATGAAGGGACAGAGAACGAGGCCGCCAATGAATAAATATTGTCTTATTAATGTTGAACGAGTATTCGATTCTGTTCAATTACAGTCAAACAAAGATATATCCAATTAAAATCTGTCGAATGAGAGAAAAAATTTAAAAAGTAATTATAACTGATTACATTCAATTAACAACAAAGAGAGTTCTATGTAGATACCCTTAGTTAACTAAAATAGTTTTTCTGTTCTTCTTCTTTTTTATTTATTTCCATCTTTTCTGACATAGCTAAGAAGAGATCTAAGAAACGTTTGATCTCTTATGTAATTAGCAATGAACTAATTACAATTACCTTTTGTAGATCGTTACAGCTTTACCTCCATTTGTGTGATGTTAAAATGTTTGCCCGCAAAAAATCTATTATTGATCAAGTAAATAGTACACAGCAGAGAGAGAGAAGGTATATTCCCGATTCGTGGACACATTAATTTTTTTTCCTGACTCGTCAACAACATTTTGGACGGGAAGATGAAAGATGTCTGTGAGTCGCGGACACTATAAAGTGTCGATGAATCAGGAAAATTAATTAACGTGTCAACGAATCGAGCCTGAATCAGCGAGAAAGAAAATATACTATGATCGAACTTTGGTTTGTATAGTAAAGTAGAAGTCGACAAAGAGTGCTTCGATCGGAAAATGTTTAACTAAGCATCTTGAGACAAAAATCTAGGAACTGTATAACATGTCGATACATAGACCATACGTATACTCTAAAAAGAGGTGTTTTTAGAAAACGTAATGCTTCATGAACCCTCAAAATAATAATAAATTTACAAAAGTTCATTAACCGTTTTCCTAAATCCAAAAAGTTTATCATTCGAATCATGCAATGCATCGAATTGATTGCTAAACCCTAGATTATCTGAATAAACCAATAGGCTTTATTAAAATAGTTTCCAAAAGTGTTTTAAAAAAAGATTTTTGAAAAACTCTTTTAGGTTTTTTATTAAAAAAATACCGTGACATATTTTCATTTATACTTCTGCATACGAAGGGTTTACCACAGAATGAAAAACCGTGAGGGTTTTTTAAAATAACCCATTAAGTTATTCAGACAGTTTAAAAAAGAATAACGATATAGTACAAAACCTTTCAAGTCCCTCCGAATAAATAATTTCTATTTGTTATTAAAAAGATAAATGAAAATGGAATATTTTAACTGTGAAGGTAACCGCATCGACGAATTACGATGTTTTAAGCAAGTAAATTATTTGGACAATTATTTTGATTTATGTTTTGAGTGATAAATTCAGTATGCTCCAAACACAAAACTATTTTTTTCCTTTCTATTATAAAGTTTTATTTCTGAAACTATGTCGGATGTCAATTATTACGATGACTCCGTTTACATATTGCACAAAGCAAATTTCAGCCATGTAACCCATTCATGTAATGCAACTGGTACATAAAAATTCGACTTTATCCTGAGTTATAAGGTATACAATAGAGTACAAGAAACCATGAACTTTGAATAAATCGTTTAACAAACCCTTGATGACGGGTTTATTAAAATAAAATCCTTATCATGGAAACAATTTAGTAGTCAAAAATGCGTTTATTAACGTGATAAACTCCTTCTGTTTACTAAACCCTAAAGAGTTCCGCATGGTCACACTTCTCTAAATCCGTAAAAAAAAAGTTGAAGGTTTGGTTTGCTTAGATAAAAATAAACTTCAGAATTATAGTTCACTATTGTAAACACTTATTTTTGATTTATGACTACAGTAAGGAAAGAAAAATGGTATTAAAAAGAATCGGTAGAAATCGAATATTTCATCTTTAAAAAAGCATTGTTAATATTATAAGTAATCCTTTAAATTTTGAAAATATAGGTCTTTACAGATGGAAAAAAATTTATAATTTTGAACAGAATTCAAGAGCAAAACGTGTGCGTTATAGAATTTTATTTCTCCTAATTTCAGTTCTTAGCGCCCTCTAGTTAGTAACATTCAAGAATACCATTTCATGACAAACACTAAAAGTACAGAATCTCGGTGTTAAGCCAGTAGTAGGGCGTAAGTTAATTAATGCATAATACGCGCTGAACTTCCTCTATTGTTATTTAGTTAATCCATGTGCTATTCTATTTCGTCCTGAAAGTTGACTAGGAAGGAAAAAAAGTCTAAAAAATAAGAATAATAACTCTGATAATATCTAATATAGATGCTTAAAAGAAAAATAGCCATCTTCGCCGTTGATATTTTCGAAAGCAGATGATCAGTTCTTTGAGAAAAAGTTAAACTCTGACGATTTCCCTTAAAACTATGAGATTTCATGCACTTCTGTTTTCCTTAATTTCTTTCGACTTTTTAAATAATCCAAATATCAGATTCATGATTAACTTATTCAGTGTATATAATACTATATGAAAACACAGGTTTTGGAAAACTATCTCGGTTAAAAGTGTAACCCTTAGTCTTGCTGAAACATTTTGTTATCGAAAATTTCGTGTTTTCTCGTAGAAAGGAGAACTATCGAAAACAAGAAATCTTATTATTTCATAAAGAAGCATTTCACAATGAAGAAATCTAAATATTTGCATTATACATGTCGAAAACGTTCGCTGTGTCCAGGTCTAAGAGTTTGTTGATTCAAGTCTTATCGATTATGAATGACGTCAGATATCATAGATGAAGGTCAGCATCAGAGGTCGCTCTCACCGTAATAGAGAATTGCCCTCGGTGCCCTACATAGTAGACTCATTGAAAAAACTAAGGTCTAGTTGAACTGAAAGCTTGATGTTATGTCTTAAACAGCACTCAGTGTTCTGTTTGATATTTTCTTCCTAATTTGAAAGTGTAATGAAAGATCACCATCGAAAGGTAATTTCAAATATATAAAGGAATCCTAATTTGTCAAATAAATGTGCTAATGAATTCTTTTTCGGTATTCACTTTTCTCTCTGTATGTATCATACAAACAAACGATGAAAATGTTACGAAAAGCTTTGCAGCACCTCATAGTATAGCGTTTTTCACGTCCCGTGTCACGTTTTTTTTTTGATAATAAATTGATTTGTCAAGTATACAATGCTGTTATGTGTGTGGTTAGCAAGTCGTTATTTTTTTAATTTACAGGAATAAACGAGAGCAAACACACACACTCTCTCGTCTCTATTCATCACCATCATCTTTAAATTATGAAGAGATTTATTTATTCGACGTTTTTTTTTTCTTCTTTTAATACATAAAGATGATTGTCAGTTTTATTAAATGTTTTATTAAAGAATGAAAGAAAAAAAAAATTATCCTAATGGAAAAGCGAACGAACGATTCTTTCTTTTCTCCCTCGTCATTTTTCTATTTTTTCAGTACACAAACGAAGCTTTAACTTGTAATTTGAATGGAGAGTGTATTGGCATATTTTATCGATTATGTTATCATCATTATCATTAAAAAAGTACATATTTTATAGCTATCAGTAGGGAGAGATAGAAAAAACAAAATACTTGTAAAGTGTGCACATGTAAATAATCATTAAATTGATGAAAAAACATTTAGAGTGTATGTGTGTGTGTGTGTAGATAGATATACGTTCTGTTCTTTCTCTTCACCATCTATCGGTACCGCGATAAAAATGAGTGAAGAGGGAAAGAATGAACACTTCGTTTTCTTTTTTTTTGTTTTGTGAAGAGAGAGAAAGAGAAAAGGCTATAGAATAAATGTATGATTTAATCGACACATTTCGGATAAAGAAAAATGCTTTTATCCTAATTATATTGTCAAACAAACAATAAGCGAAAAAGCTCTTTTCGAAAATAAATATCTCTACTTTAATATAATCAAAATTCATCTTTCTCTCCATCTAATCACGCAAACTATAGACAAGAACGGCAATAGAGTAGAGCTTTTAGTACAGATCTCTCTTCATTTACAATATGTTGATGTAAATCCGTTGTAGCCTATGACAAATTATAGCTTAACAGTCTTATTGTAGATATAAGTTATATATATATATATTGCCGTTTCTAGAGATCTCATTAAAAAAGTAGATATCATAGCAAATACATGTTTACTAAACCTTGAATATTTGAATCGAGAAATAAGCAAGAGGGAGAAAGAGAGTGAGAAAAAATATGACATAATATCGTTTTTATACACACGTCTGTTTTCTTGTTCTCTTTATTCTGTTGTCCTTTTGTCTAGACCTTTTTTTTTCTTTTCTTTTTTTTCTTGTTACTTTTAACTTTAACTGAAATAATGTGATCAAAGTTGAGAAGATTTTCAATTATCTTACAGATTTTAGTCGAAGGTTTTTTTTTTGGTTTTATTCAAACTCGTCATTTAAAAAAGAGATATATTCTCTTCACTGTTACATACGCAAAAAAGAAAAACAGGATCATCTCTATTTGACATCATCCATCAATAACTTTATTAATCATGTTTCTCTGTTTTTTTTGACGGATAGATATATACAGTTTACTTTATTGTTATTCTCGTATGTTTGTATGGTTTAGACCAAACAAGGTCATCTAACTGAAATAGTTAGATTTTTTTTATCACTTTTGTTCCATTTACGCATATAAAAGTGTTGACAATTACAAGAAGAAAAAACTAACTATTTACGTCCTCGCCATCAGGTGTTTCCCACACCGAAAGAATGAGTACATAGCGCGTTACTAAAAGTTCAACATTTTTTAAGTTTCTAAAAAACAAAGTCGTGTGAAACACAGAAGTATAAAACTAAGGACTAAACTATACTAAAAATCAAAATAAACTGTTAAGAACAATTATCTGTAAGAATGGTTTATTGATACCGATGCTAACGTTTGATTCTGGTTATGTTGAAAAAATTTTCAAACAATACATCATTTACATCTTGAAAAATTGAACACTTTTCACATCAATGACGTAATCTTTCTGAATTTTAGGAATATCCTTTTTAGAATTTTCTATTTTGACTTTTGTGTCGAATTTTTACTGGATTAAAATAAAAAAACAAGAAAAAAAGTTCTTTCTGTGCGTTTACCTTTTGCCTAACATTCTACATTTTTCTCATGCAAAAATAAGTTTCATTAAAAAATATATACGATGATAAAATTCTTCATGATATAAATGGCATATAAATAGAGGGTTCCGGAGACTTTTGTAGAAAACAAATTTTTTTTTTCATAATTTTTACCTTCAATACTTGAAAAATGAAATCTGTTGAAAATGTTTAATTATACTCTTAAAGAGACGATTTGTACAGATAACGAATGGTAATTATAATGATTGTGTTAATGATGTTACCTCTATAATTTTGCCAATTTGTACTTGATTTAACCATTATAAGTTATTTAATAACAAAAAGACACACGCACACACATACCGCGAACAAACATTACTATATTACAAACTGTATACTATACCATGAGTCTACAGAATAGAAAATTATAACATTCAGAAAGTAACGGAAAGAAATGGTGGATTTTTCTTTATCGTTGTTCCGTTCTTTTTCTTTCTTTTTTTCGAAAGTATCATTTTTGATGGTAATATATAGGTAGATTTTTTTTTTTTCTTCTTTCGTTCGAAAAAATCTAGTCTATCTGTCAATATCTGGTTCATACATGCATCTTCTGTTATTGTTCCATTAGTTTTTTTTTTTTTAAACTTAGTACCATTATATTGCAATTGCCATCTGCCATGAGACTTCACAAGTTTATGTGAATGACTGTCTATCATTTCGATAGACAGAGTGTAGATATCTTCTGTTTGAAATTGACACTTTTACCGATAACTATCTATGATATTGTTAACATACAACTGCTTATGTACAAAACGGACATAATTAATATTAGTTCGTAATTGTTTTTCATTTTTAACAAGATGAGAGACTAAAACTAAACTGATGACAATTATGTCAATTATATCAATAATACTGATATATAATTTTAATATTCATACACAATTCAATATTCTATAAAGTTGATACAACTAAAGTTTCAATGGAAATATTATTCGCGAAATGTTGCACGTCAAATCCTGAAACGGCACCGTTCAAAGATTATTCGCACAATTATTTTACTACAGTCGCCTCTGATTATATTTTCTTCGAAAATTTTAAAAAAAAATGTTTTTACATAATTACGTCTTTAACAACTATCACTTATTTAGAATTAATAAACTCTTTTCTGTCTGTTTCGTGTATCTGTCGCGAGTCTAAATATTAATGAAAAATATAATCTGTTTCGAGAAACACAAAAATCGATTAAATGAATACTTTGATTGACTTTAGAACATGCCACTCTGTTCGAGATAAATAAATGTCTTGATGTACCTTCAAATTATTAATTTTTTTCTTATACATAGTGAATTTAAAAAAAATTGTCAATAAGAATGTCAAAATTACTTTCTAAATACTGGTCGTTCAATAGTCATTATCTTTTGTTTACACCTGTATTACCAGTGTGGTTACTTTTTTTCTTTTTTTTTTTTGTTACACCTGTTCTCAAATAAATCATAATTACAATTCGTACCATCTTTTTTTCTCCTCCCATTCTCACTTATTTGTCCCTATGAACAATAATTAAAAATATACGTACGTTAGTGAAACATTAACAGATGAAATAAAAGAAGAGAAAAAGGTGCGATGATTGTGTACAACAACACGATAAAAAAAAATACAACTAACAACACGTTAAGAATACTACAGGATAAGAAAATGACGAGAAGAGAAAATGTTCTCTTGCTCATGTACATGGGTGTATATTGGTTAATGCCTATATATTCTATCATATCGATTTGATTATCTTTTATTACGAATAAAGGTAAAATACGGTCACTTTAGACTGTTCTCTTTTTTCTTTGTTATGTCATTTATAGATTATATACCCGCACCTATTTTTTTTTTTTGTCTATCGTTTGTTCTCTTGTCTTCTAGCGTGTTAATATAATAACGTGCGGTGTTTGTACAAGAAACAATCAATTTTTTTTTGTGTTTTCTTTTTTCTTTTCTTTTTTCTTTTTTTTTTTCTAATTCAATAATGAGAGACTATAGGTGTGTTAAGAATTAAAAGAAAAACAACCATTAACAGCTTTACCCATTGCACTTCTTTGAAATAAGATTCGTATGATATACAAAAATTTAACTAATAAGCCTAATTAGATACAAAAACAAAGATGAAATTCAGCACATTTTTCTATTCAATCTATGTTGTTTGTTATTCTTGTTACAAAGAGAGAGATATAGAGAAAACTCACTCTGTACCATTTAGAACATGTGAACGTTTAAAATTAACTTAGTCATTATCATCAACAACTCCTCTGAAACATTTTTTTTTGACTAATAACGACAATTATTTTATTCATGTATTATGCCTACATTTTATATCTACTATAAATTCAAAGACGATCTATGTAAATCTAAATCTCTCTCACATTCCTACGTTAAGATCTTGTTAATTGAACAAATTTTTCTAAAACATAATTTTTTTTCTCTTATGTAATGGGCTTAGTATTAAAAAATACATTTTCTTTGATCATCTTCATCTTTCTCGTATAACAATAGTGTAAAAGATTTCAAAACAATAAAAAAACACAAATAGATGAATATCGAATAATTTACAGAGAATACAGAATTTTGAATTGGTTGTACATAAAATAAGAATTTAAGCTACAAATCGACATTTTTCTATCGTAGATTCTCGATAAATATTCATAACATCTGTTTGTTTATGTTTTTTTTTCTAGTCGAAAATGTTTATCTACTATAGTAGAAAAGGTTTTTCCATACATCAACACAATGAGGACAACAGGAGGCATTTATCTCTTATATTCGATAAATGTTACCATAAATAGGAATGATAGAGAGACTAGACACATTTTTGATAGGTAAGTAACTTTTTCGACGATATAACACGTTTTTTGAACAAGAAATACTAAAACATGATAAAAATAAAGAACATGAATTTTTTTTGTTTTTTTTGTCAAAAGTAGCCTCATTATATCAATAACTAACATTGTTCTTTAAAATTAATTACACAATATTCTTTGATTTATAAAATAAATTAATGGAAAAAAAGCAAATCATTTAATATTTTTATATGCCCATTGAATCTTGTTTATTTAAGAACACCAATCTCTTACTCAGTTAACAAATTAAAAGCAAATATAAACGCGCTGAATAAATCTACGATTAATAAGAGGCGTTTTATAGATTATCTATATTTGATTGATTTTCATCACGTACCTCTCTCTCTCATAGAACAGACATTAATTAATAATAATAATAATAATAAAAAAATGCTTTACTATGTATAAGTATAAAATGAGATTTTGATAAACAGTAAATGATGCTAATTTTGAGCGAGTAAATATACTTGAGAGCAATTTTTTTTTTTCATGTACTTTAGTATAGCCAGGTTTTTCATCTGATCTAGTTTATACTATATACATCAGGCATAAACAAAATTTTCTTGTCATGTCCTATACAAGCAAGTTTTCAAATTTATTCTATAAAAAAAAAATAATTTCAACTTCTTGTTTTGTTTTGTTTTGTTTTCTCTCCTCAAAACGATTAAAAGTTTTCTGCATAGAAGAAGACATTATAAAAATAAATGAAAAAACTTACTGGTAGTAATCAACTTTGGTAATGATGAATCGAAACCGAGCATCACTGTAGTTTGTTGTTTATAAATCTCAATGTAAAATTTTTATCTAAAAAAAAAAATTATAATAAAAGATGAAAAACTACGGTTATCTCTCTGTTTCTTGTTATATTTCATGCGCTGTCAAGCGCCAAATCTCTGACAACTTGGCGATATGAAAATTTTTGAATATGTCAGTGATAGTTACCATAATGATAATTTATGCTTGATTCTAATGGCATATCGATTAACACATCATCATAGAACAAGAGATGGGAAGAGAGAGAGAGAGAGAGAGAACATGTACGTACCAGTCCAAATCAATAAGATGTTCTATCTTGAATTGTAGAATTAAATATGTCATAATAATGAAAAGTTTTCATAGATTTAATACTTTGAAAATAATAGGTGATTAATGATTATGTTTTAAACTAAATAAAAAAAAATGCAAAAAATATGATTAATACTTAGGAAAAGCAAGAAAAAAAAATTTGAGATGAAAAATACAAAATTTGATGGTTTAATCATTTTTTGCTCTTTTGTTTTATAAAATAAATATATAATAAGAACTAAGAAAAGAGATCATGACAATTGATCAAATAAAAACAAAGAAAAGATGTTTATGTTATTCAAATTTTAGAAATATTATCCACCATGGAAAATTTTAAAACACAGACGCATCTAAAGCGTGTGCGATTTTTGATTTTTCTTAAACAAAAAGTTTTGCTCGTGTACCCTTTAAACACTTCTATTGTATTTCAAAATTTTTCAGTGGAAAGTGATCGGTCAACTTCTTTTCTAATTTAACAATTTTTATGAAATGAAATCATCAATTCAATTTTATGACTAAAGAATAAATTTATATAAACAGCAATATTCATTTTTTGATAAGATATTTATAGAAAATAATAAATGACAAATATCACTCATAGTTATTGTATATGATAAAATTTTTACATCATCAATTTTATGACATCTTTTATATTATTTATAGAAACAAAAGACTTTTTAAATTATCAAAAAATGTACCTTTTCTTTTTGTTGTTGTCCTGTAACCGATTTCACCAAATCATTTTCTTTTTGTCTTGTCTTTATCTCATTATATTCATGTATATTTATCACATATCTACACATCTATTTACTCAATAAGGTTTCATCATTATTTCACACACACAAAAAAAAAAAAAAAAAAAAAAAAACCCAAAAAAAAAAAAAATTTTTTTGGAAAAAAATTTTTTTTTTTTTTATTATTTTTTTTTAATTTTTTTTTTTTTTTTTTTTTTTTTTATTTTTTTTTTTTAAATAAAAATTTTTTAACACATAACAACACAAAAATTTACAAAAAAACGTTTCATAATAATTTCAAACACAAAAAAAAAAAAAAAAAAAAAAAAAAACCCGAGAAAAAAAGAAATTTGTTTCGCTCATAATTGGTCTTTTTTTTCTTCTTTAGTTTTCATTTTTTTTTTTTTTTATTGTTATGTATATTGTTCTTTTCATATAATCTGTTTATATATATATATATATATATATCTATGTATATGTATAAGATTTAAATGAGATCTATAGCGGCGCATTAGATTTCTGTTTAACATTGACGCAAGAGAAAGGATGGTTCAATGATATAAATTTATTTCTTGTGAATGAAATCTCATTTTTCTTGTTTTTTTGTCTCCGTCATAATTTGTACGTATAGAAATTGAACAGAAGAACAAAAATTGAACAATTAAACAACTAAAAATAGTTGAAAAAAGGAAGAAAATAGCTAAATAAAAAAAAAAAGTACAAATGATTCTTTTTTTTTTTTGTGTGTTTTTTGTTAAAATTTAATTGTGAATAGAAAAATATTTTTTATTTTTTATTTCTGTTTTTCTATTCTAAATTTGTCAATTTGTACAAACAAAATAGAACCATTTATTGTTGTTGTTATTTATCAATTTTTTGATTAACTTTAATTAACTGCAAAGCTTTCCTTTACATTGAGAAATTTTTTTTTTTTTTGTTTTTTGCGTAATTATTAATTCTCTTCTAGACTCGTGTTAAATTTCGACGAGATGACCTCAAAATATCTTCACCGGTTTGTTATTAATTCTACCGTTGATTGGTATACATCAAATATATAATCTGTAATTTACATTAGCAATTTCTTTCTCATTCTCTATTGACTCCTTCTAAAAAAAACGAGAAATGGAGAAAGAACAGAAACAGTTGTTACTATTCGAAGAAAACTGGTTATATATAAAAAAAAAAAAATAAGTTTGATGCTCGTTGATTCGGAATGATTTTTATCTGAAGAGTGATGACACATATTTTGTTAGAATTATCATCTTTAACGACAAAAATAAAAAATAAAAAAGTCGATCTTCCCTTTCTTCTTCCATTGACAATCAAGTATCTCTACGAAATATGTTTTTGACAAATAAAACAGATAAAAATAATATGCAATTTTTTTTTTTTCTTCTTCTTCTTCATCTCTTTATTTGATTATATAAAGCAAGTATAGAATTATCATCGTTTCATACTTAAAAACAAATCACGTACAACATTTTTAAATCAAATTGATGAAAATGAGAATAAATCGTTTGATAGAAACGATTTTATATTGAAATTAAACCAATTGTTAGAATATAATTTCCTGATACTTGTTGTCTCGTTGATAAAATGAATATATAACGATAGACTTTTACTACAAGAATAAAAATAAAAAGAAGAAGAAGAAAAACGGTAATTTTCTATGTTGTCTTTCAATTGAAAATGTATGATGAGTAGTTTGTAAAGATTTATACAATTAGATTTTAAAAGTAATAATTATTTTTATTATGTCTATATTTTTGAGATATTTGATTCTAACATATATTTTTTTTTGTATTTGTCTCATCTCATTTACATTCTTTGTAATTTTCTAGATAAGATTGATGTAACATTTATTATAGATGTTTGAGAATCAAATTACATGTTCGACCATACAATTTTATGACGAAATTTTAATATGTCTTTTTGTTTCTTCCTGCTTTTATTTTGTATGAGTTTGTTGTTGTCTCGTTTAACGTTAATGAGAAATTTAGTACTTTACTGACAATTTTCGATACTACTAATAAATTTATGATTATAACGCTATTAAATCTGTTGATATTAAGCGTGTCAAATGTTTTTTTATTTCTCAGATGATTCAACAGTGAAAATATATGCCACTCTCTCATCAATAAACTAATACTTTCATAGGATAATTCATTATTTATCATAGATTTTCAACAAAACGTTTTATCTTCATTTAGTTTATACAGATAAAATAATAGATCTTATTTCATTCGTCAAAGGCGAGCTTTTTTTTATGCACAATCACATTTTTATGAGATTTTGTGATAATATCTCATACGTTACATCTATCATCTGTTATTTTTCTCCTTCAACCTATTGTACTACAAACATTTATCGCTAATATTCATCATTGCTCTTGCTTTCAAAAACAGTCAACTAGAGATCAATTTAATCGACTAAATGAATATTATTTCGATTTATAGACAATGATATATTTGCTACAGTACTGAAAATCAGTTGATAAAACAAGACTTTGTCAGGAATTATAACAACCCAAGCAAAAATACTCCAGCCGAAATATCTAGATGCTTTAGCTGGAGTATTAGTCGATATTTGTTACTCTTTTATCTAGATATTTCAGCTAGAGCATCGAGTTAGCTAGTTGCATCGATCGATGTATTGCCCAATATAGTTGAATATACCGAGTTTTTTCCGATGAAAATGTCAACTCATGGGCAATACTATCTAGTTGCATCGAGAGAAACGTTTATCTGCATCTATATACATCAACCGGTAAATTGACCACCGAGATGCATTGGGCGATACTTGATGCTTTTTCTGTGCTTGGGTATATTAACATTAAACTACTATACGTATTTACGTTAATGGCAAAAATTTCTTGAACTACTATATTTATTCTAGCTCTTGTTAATTAGTCTTTCAGAAGCTTGTCATCATCCTCTAGGAAGTCACAAGGCAAAGTATTCTTTCCTCTTTCCTCTTTCCATTACCGCTCGTTGGCAAAGTTCAGTGGCCGATGTCCAACTTGTTATAAAACTACTCCAGTTTCGCTGCTTTGCACGTTTGTGTAATTCAAAGTATGCAGAGAATCCATATGTTGTTTTAGAAAATTCGAGTGGCATCATAAATATGGATGTCTTCACTTTTCTTCTTTACTAAGCTGCTCAGTTTCTACATATGTACGAACCCATGTGCTTATATCTATCATTATATCTATATCAATATATGTGTCATATTTGCATATTTAGTATAGTGGGATTTTGATCGATTCAGAGTCTGTATCTGTACTGTCATGACGGAAGCGATGATATGTTGTGTCATACTTCTTTCTCATGCTACCGCACCCGCTCCTTATAAGTGAGCATTTTTCTAACAGCAGTTGGACAACAGAATGTTTTGCTTCTTTACTATTTCTTCATCAATAATTCTTAATGTTTACTCATCTCTAATGTTTTTCAAGAAAAAATAAACGTTTTTAGAAAAAAATCACTGTTTTCGAAATATATCGTTCTTGGTGGTTCATGGGAAAATGTTTCAGTGGATAGTTTTTTTACCTAAAGCTCGTTGTGTGATATATGATTCAATGCAACTCGACGTGTTGATTCCAAATATTACCTTATCTTTTCTTAAGAGCGTTCCCGGATCCAGAAAACTGAATTTTATCTAAAAAACCAGGGTTTTTTTAACCTTCTATAGTGAGAGCTAGGAAAAGAGTTGCATGAAGTTGCAGGCACTATAGATGTTTGTAACCACATTACGCCGTTTGTAACTGATATTATTAGTACTTTGGAAGATAACATTACACTTACGAGGGAACCGCCCCAGGTGTCCGGCTCCGATTTCGTTCGTTCATACATCATTCGATAGAGGACCTCGAGTAGGCAAAAAGGCTAAAAGGATTTGGGCGGAGGGCCCTTTAAGAC
>CAJNOQ010004064.1:0-18437 GCA_905250885.1 Didymodactylos carnosus | reverse complement strand
GCCTATCTTGAGAAAACTAACCGGGACCTATCATAATATTAAAAGCACTGGTTTTAAAATAGTTTTTGCGAGGAAAACAGAATTTTTCCGGTCATTACTCTACGTTTGCTATTTCCCAAAGGTTGTTTATACAACATACGAAATACACAAACTGGCGGCAGATGTTCAAAATGCTCGAGAAATTTTAGCACAACAAGCATCTACAATGAATGCGCAAAGCGCCGTACTCTATGAACTACACAAGAATGGCATTAAAACCGCCAAAGTGTTGAAAGATTGTGAGTTTAATATAGAAAATATGCATGAAACGGTCAGTGAAATCGTTAAAGATCAGAACAAAATGAAAAACATTAGCAAGAAACCACTACGAAAGAACGTCGCTAATGAAATCGAATCATCATATAAATGGATGATAGAGAGTATGAATCGGATACGGAAAAATGATCTAAATATGGATTTTTTACCGATGCAAGAACATACTGCGATTCTTGAAACGGTGTACGAATGGATAACAGGAGGAGACAACCGCTTTCCAGGCATAACGATAACAACGTTTATCCAACAGTTATTAGGAGCTATTGAAATAACATTCGAACATACTAATAAAGATAATGCAATGTCAAGAATTTTTCTTCCATCACTAATCCATTTGACTCAGCATGTGTAGTCGGAAATTAAAACCTTTCTTAGTACTTAGGTCTATGGGAGATTTAGTGTCTGTAATTTCTTCTTAGATCAAAAATGTTCGAATGCCGTTGAGCGTTGCGTTGAATACTTCACTTTTCAATAACTCGTCTGCGTAGAAATGGTTATAATAGTTTTTGAAAAAGTTAGGGTGCGAACAAAGATTAATGCGCCGTTTAAGCCATTCATTTTCAACATTCCACTATATAACAATTAAAGTGCTGAAACTCCGGTTATCCAAATTTCTCCACTTATTAACCTATTCCAACATAGCATACCGAGCAGTAAACCGGTTATAGATTAAAACAAAACACACTAATATATTCTCCAGAGAGTTCTGCGTCCAAGTTTGTCTTCCCTTCATCATGTTTTCACATTCAGAATTTGAAAGAAATATACTGGTAATACCGTAACTTCTACTTATAATTAATGTCGGCTTGAACTGTGAATAACCGAAAAATAAGAAAGAGAAGTGGAGCTGATGCAGTGAAATTGAGAAAAATAGCCGATTCATTTTCAAAACATCTTCTCTTTAAGACTTTTTGATTTAGCGGTATACCGAGATGGAAGTACTCGATACGAGATATTCTCGTTTGTTCGTGCTTAACTTGCCATATCTATGCATCCTTAATCGTGAATAAGTCTTTAATCATGATTAAAATTATTCATGTTCAAAAATGGCTAACCTACACTGTTAATTCGATTTATTTTCTACCCATATCGACTATCGCGACTATAAAGATAAGATATATATATATATAAGGGAACAAATTAAATGCTCAGTATTTTAATGTAAACACTCAGCATAATTTATTGCTCAGTATTATGTACAAAATTATCAGTAAATAAATCAAACTGTTTGGTAACTATCATATCTGTTCAGTAAATTAATAATTCGCGTGTGTGGGATGGAGTGGAGAGTGTGGAGTTTGACTGTAGCTGTGGGCTCGAGTGCGGGGTGAGGGTGTGGGTGAATCGTAGAAAAAACATTTAATCTTAACAAAAAAATATTGAAAATTCTCAAAATATATTTAAAATTTTCATATCTGTCTGATGATTAACGGTTTTAGTTCCACATGATATTTTTCGAACCGAAACCGTTCTTTCTCATTTCTAGTAACCGGAACTGGAGCTGGAAACGTGAATTGTTTACGGCTAAAAATACTCGCGATCAAATTTTATTCTTTTTTAAAACTTGATAGCGACTCGCGTGGCGACTTCACGAGTCGATGGCGATCGCACCGCAACACCGCGAGTTCACAGCGATCTCTATAGCGACAACGCGATCGCGTCGCGAGTTAGACACGAGCATCGCCTCGGGTAGTTTATAAAAAATAGACTTTGAAAATCGGAAATGGTTTTAGACCGTTTATGAAATCGTGAACGATTTTATAAGAATATTGAAAATGTTCATTTTCTACTTTGTTAAAAATCGAGTCGATTTTCAAGAATTTTGATTTTCAAAATAGTTCGAAAAATCGTTTTGATTCTTCAAGTGATAGAAAACGTTTCCTGATTTTCTCTAAAATTGAAGAATCGACTGATTTTACAGACAATCAAACTGATTTTTGTAAAAACAGTATTTGATTTTTTTAAAAATAAAATTAATTGTTGGAAAATCGACTTTATTTTCTGTGCGTTTGAAAGAAACTTGGTGGTATTTTTTAGTCAAACGAGAAGATGTAAAGAGGGTAAGTACTGTAATGGACACAGAAGGTTTTTGGTTCAGTCAATCTCTAATTTATGGGACACCTAATAAATTCCTCTGATTAATGTCTCAGTCACATATTCGGAGGAGTGCTATCCTACATCAATACATTGTTAGTGTTTATTTCACATTTACATCCGTACAGAATTGTTCTTTTCCTTAGTTCAAAATTAGAATGAAATTAAGAAACAGAGAGATATGTCGACGAACATATCTCTTTCTTATAAACATGTCGTTACCCTTTTGTCGCATCTTCAAGAAATGCTCCTGCCTTATATGTTTTGTTCTGCCAGAAAATTGAAGGAACAGAACTAATAAGTTCCTATTTGTTGGTATGTATTGAAGCATTGTTTTACTATCCTCAATAAATCTTTTTTAGTCCAAGCAAAGACACAAACGAGAGAAAATTGAACGAGAAGGATCCTAAACAATTGAAAAAAAAGTGCTAGATTTTCAGTTTCTTTAAAAATATATTCCACTTTTCATTTTCAATTTGTCCACAAACGAATTCGTCGGGGATTTTCAGGTTTAAAAAGCGTCGTTAATTCTATGGAGAATCGATTTATTTTCTAGAATATCACTTTTGATTTTCTGAAAAATCAATGACAATTTTCCAAAAAAATTTAATTAATTTTCAGGAAAACCGGATACGTTTGATGAAAAAAAATAAAATTCTTGAAATTCACGTTTTCAAGAAAGTAGAAAATCGCTTTTGAATTCGTATATGGACAAACTGAGAATCGTTTTCTATTTTCTATAACTTATTTTCAAGTTTACAGTGTAAGGAGCCTTTCAAGTCGATGATCAAGCAGTTAAATGAGAAACTAAAACTGGATGGACCAAAACTGATATGGTTGAGGAATGAAAAACATTACAGCGGCTATCTATAGAACTATGTCAAACGAGGTGGGTAAAACTGATGTAGAATGAATTTGATGAAAGAGACACACATATCTGGTTCTTTCATCCATAACACTAAAAAGGACGTTAAGGTAGACGGATTACCAGCAGAACGAGGAAAAACCCACATCGTTTATATAACAAAATACACAACCGTTCCATCATATACATTCAGCACATAAAGTGACGAAAATCAAAAACGCAAGAAAAAAGTGTTTTCAGTGCATTTTATTAGTATTTTCTGTATGCGTTCGCATGCTGGAAATATTCAAGTATTGGAGCGTTAAGGATCCAGTCGGTCGAATACTCAGTTCATTTATCACAAGGACGATGAATCGAAATAAGATAAATACACACATAGTACAAAGAGGTCCAGGCACCTTTATGCTCGGAGCATTAATATGTTATATATACCCCTAGAAAGCAAAAGCTGGAATCGGTATTTCAGCTCTTTTGATATTCGAAAAGGACATTTTGAGAAAAGTAATTATACTATTCGATAGCGCTTGGAATTCTCTATCAAACTGTGTATTTTGATTGTACCTTGCTTTTATCTCCTGAAAAATTAATCAAGTGGAATGAAGGCACCTTCATGTCCAGGTTCCCGCATACTTGATTTTGTCACTGTCATCAAAATTTTTAAAATTTTTCATCACTATAGAATTATCTTTTTAAAAAAGCAATTATATATTCTGATAGTGCTTGAAATTCTCTATCACCCTATATATATACCTATTCTCTTGCATTTATTTCCTAAAACATAATTCCAGTACAGCGAAGATTTTCCCAATTGACAAGAACCAAAATTCTCTATCTTAGTATTTTCAAATTATTATTTCTATGAAAATAAGTTTTAATAAATGTAATTATATATTCTAATAGAGCCTGATTCTCTATCATCCTATGTAATTGTGTGTTGTCTCACATTTATTCGTTGAAGCATAATTCGAGTACTACACAGATATCCTTGATGACACCCTAAAAAACTGAATGCTTTACTATTACTTTTCTTTTCATTTCAAGCTTATCGTCAGTATAGAAATGACCTTCTAGATATATAATTATATATTCTGATAGAGCTTGAAATTCCGTATCATCCTGGCCTCTTGAAGTAAGAAACACAAATGATAGTTAAAAAATCGAGGTTGTTTTTAGAGTGTCAAGGAAAGTCTCCATGTAATACTGGAGTTATTCTTGAGCAAATCAGTACAAGACAATACAAATTTGTACGGGATGATCGAGAACTTCAAGCTCTATCAGAATATATACCTATCTTTATAATAACTTATTCACATCCAGGTGTAATTTGAAAAAAATATCGAAGAAATTGCAGTTCTTTTTTTATTGTGTAGCTCTGTTGCCACCACCGGTGGTGTCAACTAGAAGTTATTGCCACCACCGGTGGTACCAACAACGAGCTATTGCCACCACCAGGAGGTGTCACCAAGGAGCTATTGCCACCATCGGTTGTGTCAACTACGGCCATTGACACCGCTAAGTAAAATCAAAGAGTAGGTAGTGTCAACTACGGCTATTGACACCACCGTGCCACACAGTTTTGTATGGAGATCATATCAAAATATCATCACCTACTCTTTGATTTTGCATGGTGGTGGCAATAGCAGTAGTTGACACCACCTACTCTTTGATTTTACTTGGCGGTGTCAATAGCTGTAGTTGACACAACCGATAGTGGCAATAGCTCCTTGTTGACACCACCGGTGGTAGCAATAGCCATTCCGTTTTTTATTTGTCACTTGAAGATTTCTTCGCTGTACTGGAATTATGTTTCAGGAAATAAATGCAAGAGAATAGGTACATATATAGGATGATAGAGAATTTCAAGCTCTATCAGAATATATAATTGCTTTTTTAAAAAGATAATTCTATAGTGATGAAAAATTAATAACACGTTCATCGCGGTTCCATGAGCCATAATCTGTGGCAAAGTTTCGAAAAATATTACTAAATAATAAATATAAATAATTAAATATAAGACCGTTATTGTGTTCTGAATAACTCAAAGACGATAAAAGGTAGAGACTTGCGGTTTTCTGCAATCGAAAGAGGATAGTTTGACCTTCTGACAATTTCAGGATAGTTTGAACAAAGGAGGGGGGTTAACTTCATTAGAAAATAGCCCCTCGTTTTTGTTGCTTATTTTGACTCGACTATTGCAGAAAAGAGGTTTAGCCACATTTTCCAGCTGTTCTTATGGAAAATAAGCTCAAAATACATTTTTAACTTGATTATTTTGACATTCCATCAGAGGACATAGTTGTCAGAAGAAATAATATTTCTGAAAAATCCAGCATAGGTTTCAGACAAACCTTGATATGAAAAAATAGTCAGTGGAAAAAAAGAGAACAAGTTGACTTAAAAGACGCTATCAGAGATGATTTAAGTACTTCTCCATATGTAAACGAAGATCCAACTTGTATTGCAACTATCATTCGAATTTGTGGACTTAACTTTTTAGAGTTTGGGTTTTCTAGCGATCTGGGTCCCAGAAACTTTAGTGAAATCTTTATTTGCCGTAGATCAGACTGGAAACTCCTTGAGCTATTCAAATCTTTCCTGGCATGTGATGCAGCTATCATCTTCGAGGAGAAAAACTGAAAATAAACATTGCTGAATAGTTCTGAGAGCCACCACAAATAAAAGTCGCGACAGTCATTCAGTATATAAATGCTTGACGGCATTCTCTTAAAAAAAATGATGTATTTAAATTTGAAGCAAGTTACCTTCTCCATTTTTCTATATCATAAGCATTTCGGGTCTGCTTTTGTGTATCTCATTCATTATTATACAATAGGGCAAAATTACTACATTCGTTGGGTATCTTTCCCATAAGTCTGCCAAAATTAGGATTTGAAAGAATATGTTATACATTATTCTGTAGTCCTTTCAATTCGGCATCTTTCTATATACAAACTATAACTAATCTCTGTCTGCAGAAGCAACTACAATCATTTTAACGTGCCACTGTAGGCAAAAAAATCGAGATACCTGTCAAGTATTTGTCCGATACATTTATGAAGACAAACTTTTAAACTAATGTGTTATAGCTGATTTTGTAACCCGTGAAATTCTCTATCGGGCGCAATATAATAATCGATACTTGCTCTCGGTGAAACAAATGGAATGATAAAAATACACATTTAGAGGAAAGTTCATATAAAGAGTGAAAAGTTTTGTTTGCGAAAATGTTCCCAAGGGGCACTGAAAAGGGCTTTTAAGATCTACAAATATGTTAGGGTTGATGGCAGACAAAAACTGTATCATATCGGGTAATATAAGATTGATCTGTGAGGGAGCCGGTTTTGGCTCTTATCGTCGTCCCTCGTCCTCTGTTTTTACCTAGTTGTAGTTGAAGCTCGAACATCAGATCGATTTGTGACATGAATATTCAATGCCTATCTGTCTCTACTAAAATATGACTCTTAATACAATTTGAGAAAAGGGTACGCATAAATGTGGTCGACATGCCACTCTACGTTGACAATGTTCATACGCTTATTTTTCTCTTGCTCCAAAAATTAAGACTGATACCAGAAATTTCAATTACAAAACTGATAATCTACCTTTAGTCAATCAACTAAGTTCGGCCGATCTCAAAGTCAGATGCCAGTACTTCAGACGTGCAACCGGTACCGGTATGAATTATAAGGCCGACCGGTATACGGGTATTAGTATGAAGTATACTCAATCGGTCGACATTACTGGTATTTTGCGATATGATATGATTTGGCGAAAAATATCGTTCAGTTCATCTATGACATATTTCTATATACAAGGAAAAAGTGTTTGTATTTAAGCAAAAAACCATCAAGACAAGCCGGTACCGACCAGTACCGGTATCGCATTTTCGAAACCGGTTACACCCCTGCAGTACTTTCGACTCATATCATTTTATAAAATTTACAATAACTTGATTCTTCTCGATTCTCAGGATTATCTGAATAAATTAACTTCTAAGTCTCTTTAATGATCGCACTCGTATATGGGCGATATACCCGTCACTTTTTTCAAGGCTGTCCGGTCATCCTTCGTTTGGAGGATCATGGAGGTACGCCAATATGACTTTCGCCAACTAGACGTTCGTTAGTTGTCGAAGATCCACTGGACTTTCGCCAGTTGGCTAGCGGCCATGGGTAGTATTGGCGAAAGGACACTGAACTTTCGCCAATTATGACTTGAATTGTATTGTCTCTCAATGCAAGTTCTGCCATTTTTTAGGGTTGGCTCGCATATGACATAGGCATTTTGATATGCACATACCGCGCACAGTCCTAGAAAGCAGCTGATTATCACCTGACGAGAAAGATGACAATACAGATACATCTTGTTTTTTCTTTTTTCCACATTTCTTACGAAGCACTGGTGCACTAACCCAGAACGAAACGGCCGAGCCAACTTCATCTAATGTTTTCTTTTTCATGTCCAATAGTTTTATACTCAGAGATGCAAATAGAAGAAAGACAAACAACTATGTGACAATGAAGACAAATCGAAAGACTCATTTCTTGTCTCATTTAGCTATTCTCGACTTTGACTATGGTCTAAGCCGTCTAAAATGTTTTCGAAGGATAAATTTGTTCTTACCTAGTCGTACTTGACGTTCGAATCAATTCATATTCAGTGTCTATCTGTCTCTACTGAAGAAAATGACTGTTAATGCAATTTGAGGAAAGGGTACGTATAAATATGGCTAAACACATTTTTATTTTAACGTTGTAATGGAGTAACCAAGTAAATAAATAGAAAAAGGTGTATACATCGAGTGCTTTTAGTTTCATTACCTTCATAAAAGGAAAGAAAAATAGCATATATACATATAAAGTCTCATCATAATTGAAAGAAAAAAATTGGTCAAATGCATCGGTTGCATTGAAATTTTAACTCTTCTAGTTTTCTAGTATTTCTGATTAATTATTTTTCATAAAGAATTAATCGGTCTCATATCACAGTATTCACATATTCTATACGAAAAATCATACTGAAATCTTGGTTATTTTTATACAATTTAATATATTACGATGTAACTAGCTTCTATATTTTTGTTTGTTCTGTTTTTGTGTCGAGTTATAGAAGGATTTCTACACTTAGATAACTCTATTGTATATAAGTACTGACGTTTTGACTATCAACTCACTGAAGGACGTATATGTATGTATAAATTTAATTAACGTTTGTCCGCTTTTTCTACATCCACACAAATATACAACATGAAAATTGACCGTAAAATGATTCAATCATTAGAAAAACTCATATTCCAACGTGTCATAAGTATATAGATGAGAAAATATTAGTCTATAACTATGAGAATTCTGATACTGATACTGTTTTCATTTTGTTTTATATCTATAATTATTGTGTATTTTTATTATACACAAATCGTTCATAGCAAATTTCCAAGATTTAGAAAAATATTACATTCTTCTCCAGTCTATTTTGACTCAAATGAATTACTTCATACTGAATTATCACCACAACTTAAATGGTGTGTAAAAAATCCATTTTTAAACGATTATAATCAAAAAGAAGTGTATGATATAGAATTAAAATGGTTTGAATGGAAAGAAAATGAAATGACAAGAACATACGACGTTCTACTGGAATATGCACAATCTGATGGAACAGCTGTTCATCTAATCACGAAATTATTCTATCCAATAAACATGTCTCTTACATGTCCAAACAACGAATTAAAACGATACGGCTCTTCACTTGATACCGGAAAATTACTTTGCGATATAAAGCAATTGAAGAATGACAGTTGTATTATTTACAGTTTAGGTATGTTGTATGTTAATCCATACTTTTACCGTTAGATACATAGAATAATTTGATTTTTAGGATCAAATAATGAATTTGATTTTGAAAAAAGTCTAGCAGAACAAACACATTGTCAAATATACACGTTTGATTGTACAAGTTTACCACCAAAAATTCCAATTCATCGATTAACTTTTAAAAAAATCTGTTTAGAAAATGGTATACAACAATATATGTATCCGAATCAATCTTCTCTTGGGACAAAACCTTCTAAACGTTTTGAGCAAATATTATTGGATAATAAACATGAAATGTTACATGTATTGAAAATGGATATTGAAGCTAGTGAATATTCAGTATTTGCTGATTTATTCAAGAATAAAATTTTTCCATATCAAATAGCATTTGAATCGCATTGGTGGCATCGTGATATTTATCATGCAATGTTACAACAACAAGTATTCAACCAATTATGGAAAACTGGTTATCGTTTCTTACAATACGCACATAATCCAGGCGATCAGGCATGTGTCGAATGGACACTGATACGACTTTACTGTTGATATTAGTAAGAAAATCCCTCAGTATTTTAAACGAACGTGTAGTGGAGAGAAAGCTTTTTGGTTGTTAATGCCCAAGTGAAAAATGTCTTCATACTTTAAATTGATCTTCTTTAACTCTTTCTCTCATTCAAAAGTTCTAATAATGTGACTAAGAATCATTTGATTTGGTGAAACACTCACTATTTTATTTGTTGTCTGCGTATTGGTTAGACTTTAGCTCTCGTCTAGTCTCTTCTGTTTGACGCTTTAAACAAGGTGCATGTCAAACTACTTTCTTGATCTCCCGCACAATGAAGAGTGACGTCAGTCCTTATTTGATATAAGTTATTTCTTATTCGTTACACACACTTTCTACGAAGAACCTTTCTGCTGTTCGTTAGGAAATTGATCGATCCGCCTCGTTGTACTGATTATAGTATGTAAAAATAGTGGTCTATATTCCTTTCAAACAAAACTCATTCTGAAATTTACCCTCGAATCATAAACAAATTTATCATGGAAGTTTTATTTGATTCTGAAACCATATAACTTTGGAATAATCATGTTTCGAAAATAAATTTCTATAAAGAACCAAAACCAAGGTATGCTTAATAATCCGCGGCTGAAGCAAGCATTTCTAACTTAAGTAACAAATCTCTGACAATTGCATCTCCTAAGTGTCGGACAGTTTTTTCCTCGAAAGAGACACGAATATATGTGATCGACGATGCTGATTCTGAATATCATAGTCATTTTTTTCCATTATACTTTGGAAACCCGAATTTCCACAGTGAACATTTTTTCATCAAAATCAATTTCTTATCTATCTCATTTGCAGAGCATGTTGCATTGTATATATATCTGTATTTTTTGTTCCAAACCTAACGTTAAGGTTTGAAACTGCCAGAAATAAATGAAAACATAGATTATCGACTATGCTGAATCTCGTGGCGATGTTAGTTTTCAGAACAAAATGCAACAACCGAATGAAAACCTATACTAGAAGAAATAACACATTATCTAATTATTTTTATTAAAAATTAACGCTTCAGGAAAAACGTTCATAGCTTACTAACCACGGATTTTCAAGGTGTCGTTTAGATCTAGTTTTGCAGGGACATGTCGGACTATATATGTATGGAAAAAGTCCATAGATTTCTATGTCAGTTTTCAGACAACCGAACTAGTTTTCTACAGATCTCTTGAAAAACCCATCTTTAAAATTTTTTCCAAATTCGTTTTTGCTGATGAAAACATAACTGCAAGTCTTGACTAGCGAATGATGAAAACCGCAAGTCTATTTGATTATTTCTATATTATTATTTCCGCAAGTATATATTATTTCTTTTGAATTATTCAAAAACTAACCGATGGTCTTGTACTTTGGGACGGATAGTGGTCCAAAATGAAAAATAAATTCTATTTCTGAAATAAATGAGTAACCTTAAGAGGAAGAAGTCAACTTGATCAGCTAATCTCTTGATGCTAATCCAACGATTGTTGAACAAATACTAAATAAACCAAAAAATTGAAATTCCAAAATGTGTGAGTTCGACAATCCGGCAGTCCATGAGCAAGATTGTAGCACAACTTTTCATAATAGAAAAATGTGTGAAAGTCTTTTTGTCGGGAAGTAGTCTTTGTCGTAGAATTGCTGGAAAACCGGTGTATGTTTCGAAAAGCTAAAGTAGAAATATGCTGTGTTTTAAAGTGGAGAAAGGATGAAAATCAAAAGTGGAATATATTTCTAAAGAAATTGAAAATCTAGAACGATTTTTTACAATTGTTCAGCGTCCTTCTCGTTTTTTTCTTTACATGGAGTCAAAAAGAGATTTACCGAGGACAGTAAAACGATGGTTTAACACAGGTGAATGGAGAAGAACTAATTAGTTCTGTCGCTTTAATTTTCTACCAGAACACTACACATACAGCAGGAACATTTCTTAAAGATGAGACGAAAGACTAACGACGTGTTTAAAAAAGGAATTCATGAATATATCTCTCTGTTTCTGAATTTTATTCTACTTTTGAATTAAGGGAAAGAACTAACGGGTATCGCAGAATAAATAAGCCTCGCAGTATTTTTCTTATAATTTGGTTTGAATTTGTTACCAAGACTCGATGGTTTTTTTAAAAGATGCACTGCGAAATACTCTACAAAATCATATCTATACTATAATTTCAGAACTTCGATTAAGAAAACTAGGCAGTTAAACGAAAGTCAAAAAAAATGAAAACTTTCCAAGTCAAAATTTTGTTCTACTTGAACTTTTTCTTCTGCTACTATTTTCGCTAAAAAGTGTAGCAAAAGTGAGAACTCAGTTTATGTTTCGTATGTGCGTTCAAATGTGCTCTTTCTCGTGGTCTATAAAATAGTTCTTTTAGAGTAGATGGCGTGCTGGAAAACGAAGTTACAAAAATACGTCAAAAGTTGACAACCTTCCCGTTTCCAACAATGTGCTCAAGCAAGACACGGAAAACATGATTGAAGTTTTGGTTTGCAGTCAGATAGAGAAGAGCAATCATTTCTGATCAAAACAAACTCGACCGAAAAAGTTATTTTTCTGATGGTGTTATGGGACTTTTACTGAAAGCACCATTATACCCAAAATGTAAAAAAAATAATGAAAAAATGCATGACAACCGACAGACAAACTATTATTTCGCTATGGCTTTTGATAGGAAAAAATTTGAATAATTGATATGAAAAATTTAGCTAAAAGAGAGAGCCAAGTCCGGACTACAAAATGGCTAATTCGGTTTTTCTTACTTTCAAAACGTTAACACAAGAAATCACTTTTGATTTTGAAAAGTTTTCATTTTTTTCGACTTTGATCTAATTGGCTTAGTTTTCTTGATTAAAATTCTGAAATTATAGTTTGGGTATAATTTTGTATAGTATTTCACAGTGCATCTTTTAAAAGAAACATCAAGTCTCGGTAACAAATCCAAACCAAGGTATAAGCAAAATACTGAGAGGCTCATTTATTCTGGCACACCCGTTGTTCTGTAGGTTTTTTAACGAAGAAGAGAGCATAATAAAGGATTAATCAGTTAAATTTGCTTTTTTCAATAAAAGATGCGCTTATGTTTTCGAAATATGAATCATGAATAACAGAATACAAATGGCGTACTGAATGACATATCGTTAAAATGATTTTACCGCACGTTTCTTTCGTTTAGAAGAAGAATACTTCAACTTTTTTCTAAACGGAAAGATAAAAACAGATAATACTGCATAGTATCATAAAAACCATCATCAAGGTAAATATGAAACAAACGCTAACAATGTAATGATGTAGAGCAACAGTCTTCAGAGTATGCGGCCAAGACTAAGACCAAATTAGAGAAATTTAGGTGTCTTATCTTTCAGAGATTGACTGAAACAATCAAAAAAATTCGGTGTCTATCACAGCACTTACTCTCGTTACATCTTATAAAGACGATTTTCCAGAAATTTATTTTATGTTAAACAAAATCAAATACTGTTTTCAAAAAAGTTAGTCGGACTTTCTATAAAATCAGTAGAATCTTCAATTTTAGAGAAAATCAGAAAACGTTTTCTATTACTTGAAGAATCAAGAGGAGTTTTCAAAGTATTTTAAAATCAAAATTCTTGAAAATCAACTCGCTTTTTAACAAAAAAGGTAGAAAATAAGCATTTTCAATATTCTTATAAAATTGTTCACGATTTCGTAAAGGCTCTAAAATCATTTTCGATTTTTCAAAGTCGATTTTTTATAAATTAGCAAATAAATTGAATTAACAATGTAGTGAACGAATTAAAGATTTATATAACAAAACATTGTTTCAGAACTGTTTATTTTCCGTCTGCCTAAACTAAGTGAGAATCTAATGTTTGAGATGTTCTAGAATTCTATTTGCATTCAGCCTCCTCTTCATACTCAGTTGAAAAGACCACACCCGTTTTTAGTGAAAAATTGCCACTTGTCCGACGAGAATTCTTTCTATGTTTGTAGAAGAACTTTACACAAGTTTTTTTATAGTGTACAACATGTCGCAACTAACTGAAAAATACAAATAGAATATTGATCATCTGCTCAAACAAATTGTAGAAGATATAAAAACTCCAGTAATGTTCACTGGAACGCTGAATCCCTTGATTATAAGTGACAGACTATCCTCAGAGTTTTCTGGTGAACTCTAGAGACCGCATATCACGTTCATTCATTCTATTGGTTGTAACCAACTAAAACTCGAGAGTTCTTTGAACATACTCTGGAGATCCCACGAACCAGAGTATTCTGAATTAACTATAAACTCCCTCCTCTATCATTCTAGTCTGAAGTTAAGAAAATTTTCTGTTTCAGAAATTTGCTTTTTTTATTCCATATCTGTCATCTATGACGGGTTATTACAGAGTGCTACAAGTCTTTTTTCCTTGTTTGTGATATTCTCTCTTTGCCTAAAATAAAATTTATTCATTTATTTATTCAAAGGTGTTGAAAATCTAATAATGGAATTTAATTTAGAGTCATAACTAATGTTATTGACAACATGCGTATAACTTTAATAATAGCGATATGTTACGAAAGTTTGCCTACTAAAGTTCGTGGAGTTCAATGAAATTCAAAATTCGCTTTTTCCCTCCTCGTGGAAAGCGTCCGTTTATTGACGACGAGGCCGCGTGGCGCCAGTTTCGTCTTAAAATAAGAAACGAGAAAACATAGCAACTGAATAGAGCGAAAAGGATGACACTATATATGAATAAGCCATATTCATATCTTACTGAGATCGCCACATCGCGGTACTATTTTAGTGCCTTCTGTCTATACAATGCACGCACTCGTACGGCCAGCTTTCTAACCATTTGGCGGCAAACATACAGCAGCCTCACTCGGATTTAAATATGACTCATTCATCATTGCTGTTTATGGCATAAGGACGAGTAGTCTTGATAAAAAACTTCAGCCACATAGCGAAAGGCTAAAATTTTTCCATTTTCCGTTTTTTGGATTTTTCATTTATGAAACTAGCGGGAAAATGTTCGTCTTGGAGACGAAAGTTCAACAACAAATAATTCTAAGATGATTATTGAGCAAGTCTTCTCTGTACACTCTAAAAAAAAATGCGACTTAGGATCAAATTAAGGCGCATATATGTGTCTTATTATCACAGAATAAGGCACATATATGCGACTTAATTTGATCCTAAGTCGCATTTTTTTTTAGAGTGTAGTCGTATACTTTTCTCTCTCTAACTCCTAAAAAAAGCGTGTAAGTTATCCACGTCTGTTAAGAGAAAAAGTACTTCCACGAATAGTCATACGTTATAAAAATTGTTAGAAGCTTCAGAAATATGTTTCAATTATTAGATTTTAGAATTCAGGTAAGTAAGTGACATACGATATTCGGTTTATATCTTTTATTTTTCATCACAATATTTTTCAGTCCTGCTTTTATCTGTATAAAAATAAAACATCAATCGTAACAAAAATGCTGATCCTGGATAAACCAACGAATTGCAGGACGTAAGCCATTATATAGTGGTTTCTCCGAATAGAGGTCTAGGTTTTATCCATCCGATACGGTCATATAATCCTCTAGCACGAATATAGGGATCTAACTGCCAATAGTTTCGATTGAGCTTTTTGGCAACCTCTTTTCGTTGATGATTCACATCCTTTCCATCAATCCATTCACGAGTAAGATTTTCGAATTCGTCGTACAATTTCTCACGATCTGCTAAGAATCTATCACGGGTAGCAAAATCTTTCATTTTAGCGTTCTCCTGTGGATCAGGTTCGATGTAGTCCCATGGTGCATTTTCGTTTCCACCATTTTCAAACTCACGAGCTGGCAGCTGGTTAAGCGGAATAAACTTTTCAAGATCGGCAGTAGTATTAGTAAATTGAATTTTTCGAGCAACAACAGGGTCAATCCATGGATTAATAATTTTCCAGATACCTTGGAAGATCCAAGGTGCATTATGTATCAAAAGAGTTCCTAGAACTTCGGGATAATGAGCTTCAAGACAGGCAATCATGAATTTGACGGATGCATAATCCATATTAGATAGACCGAATCCTAAAAATGACATTTAGATTATCCTCATTATCAAACACTTTCAGCTACCTTGTTTGCAAAAAAAAGCTGTATTTTTTCGGAAAAAATATTCAGAAACCATGGGATGATCTCAAAAACACATCTGATTCTCTATTGTTACTACTCTTCTCATTTGAATAGGTTTTCTGTTTTATAATTGATGAGAAATGGAAAATTTATTACCGGTCATGTCGAAGAGGATTGAACCTTGGTCTTCAGTCTCTCCAAGAAGTAGATTTGTAGTTTCAAGAATCAACAGAATGTATTCATTCATAATATTTGGAGCCTGATTTTTAGGATAGTGAAAACGAGGACGACCAATAACATAAGGACGTCCGAAATTATCACGTCCAGCAATAACAGATTTGTGAGATCTGCATTGTTCCATAAACTCTTCGTTACCATCTTGCAAGTATCCTAGTTCACCACGCTCAAGGATCTGGTCAACACGCATTTCTCTCACTCTCCAGCGGAGAGATGCAAATAACATTACCAGTGCATTGCTGACGTTCCATTTTCTGGCACGCAAATAACGAAGAACAAGAGTGTCGGGATGGTGGCATTTAACCATAGAATAGGTCGTTGATCTTAGTTCCGACGGAGGTAATTCAGCAATAATCTTTTTGAATCCCTTTCCAAGATGATATTTATCTTCATTGTTGACTTCATTTTCACTTTTTTCTACTGACTTTCCTCTCAGCCAGCTGAACCTACCACCTCCCCGAGGAGTAGCCGACTTCTCTTCCTCCTCCTCTTCCAACTGGTCCGGTTGTTTTCCATCAAAGTATTTGAACATGAGGCTCCAGAAATCTTTTAGCTTATGCTCTTGTTCTGCGGTTAGATTCCATGGGCGACCGGGCTGCTCTGTCGAAGAAGGTAGAGCAGCAGCCATAACGTCTCACTAAAATAAAATAAAAGAAGAAGAAATGCAAAAGAAAAGGATATTTTTGGATCAGATGTGAGGTCAGAAATAAACTTTTTTAAGCTTGCCTACTTATTTTTCATGTTGCTCAGTTCTTTTCGTCGAGGTATCCTTGTCCTCAAGGTCCGCTCGGCGGAAAGATACACACGTTGATCATCCCTGCAAATCGCGCTTTAATTCTGTTAGCTGACGTCGATAGTTGTTGAAGTAAAAATTTTCGTATTACCTAACTGTTGTGAAAGCGTAAGTAAAGGATCATCACGGAAGTAGAAGTGATGACAGCCGTCCTCAGTGTTTTGCCTTCTAGTACATATCAAACAGTATCAACTCTTAAACAATCCTTCTTCGCTACGACAACTATCCCGATTTTCTGCTAAGAAAACACTGTTGCACTTCAAAATTTGTAAAATTATTTGCTTACTTAATAATATATATGAGAAGCTATTGTCTCACGTCACTTTTTAAAATTTATCGCGAAATGAATGTTTCTGCTTGACGAACGTGTACGATGATAGGTAAGATAGACATATAACCCTCATAATAATAAAAGGACAGAATAAAAAAAATGCTTTGCTAAATAAAGTTTTCTTTTCTTTCACGCATATGTTGCACGGAAAAAGAAAAAATACTGTTTCTTTCGTTTACTTTCACTTATAATCGTTCCGTTAACGTTGCGCAGACCTCTATGCAACGTTTATCGAATTCTGCTGACTTTGTTGCATGTCATGTTTGTCAAAGGATACAGACAATGACACCAGCAGGCCAGATATCGATGATCAAATGACACTTTATTATGATTTAGGCTCTCATAAACGCGGTTAGAAACATGCACGTATTGTAAAAGAAAAATTCTTCGATACCAAAAGAAAAGCGAAAAAAATGACTCATAATGTTTCTACTCTCCAAACACTAGGCAGTGCAAAACGACGTTTGGGTCGATAAGACTACGTCTGGGGTGATCGGTAAAATGCACGTTAACAAAAAAAAAGCAGAAGTCAAAAGCCTTGATCTCGGATCCGACTCAAACTAAGTAAACAGATCTAAAGAAAATTGATTATTTGCAAATTTTCCTAAAATTTCTCATTATTTTGACATTGAAGTTACAATTTGACTTTTACGATACGACAATTGACGATGAATCATCATTGTTACAGAAAGATTGTGAGTGGCAAATAGAGTTAACAGTTCTTCTCCTGTTGATCTATAGCCTACAGTGTCATATAAGATCGATCGGGCTTTATGTGGTCTCTGCTAAAAATTGATCATGCACAGTTTCTACGTGACACAACATTACCGCGAATACAAAAAACGACATTACAGTGAACGACGTTACCGCGAAGACTCGTTTATTGGAAAAGAAGAATAAATGAGCCTGGTTTTGTACTTTGTATATCATGTCGAGGGAGGTGGGAAGTGGAGAGAGGGCATTGTGAGAGTGAGTTCGAAAAGTATTTTCACATAAAACATATTATCGTGATGGTAAACTAGATATCTGTGGCTGTATCAGATAATGACTAGTCATCACATAACGTCAGTTAAGTTTGAAAACATGATGTACAAAATACAAAACCGGCCTCATTTATTCGGCTTTTCCAACAAACAAGTTTTCGCGGTAATGTCGTTCTCTGTATTTGCGGTAATGTCGTTCGCGGTAACGTCGTTCGCGGTAATGTCCCTGTATCCAGTTTCTATGTTAACCAATTAGAATTCCCCTTTACAGTTAGATTTGTTTCAATGCCATGATATAATTTCCAAATTATTAGTTGTGCTTGCCAAGGTTTCACATAGTGAAATGTAACTGGATTATTCAAACTTTCTCTGTTAAAACTGAATTTAAT
>CAJNOQ010004063.1:0-18440 GCA_905250885.1 Didymodactylos carnosus | reverse complement strand
CAAAGTGAGCTGGTCAGAATATCCAGGCAGGTGGGACCAGTCATTAAAGATATGTACAAGAAGCGTTTGGGTGTTCTCTATGCAGTACAGTGTTTCGTAATCACAAGAACTCCTTTGTTTTTTATTTATAAAGCTGGAACTAATCGGAATACTGTTTTGAATAGCCCGAACATTTTTCTATCAAATGAGGTGTATATCGCCGTTTCCTGAGAAAAGCTGATAATAGGGGAAATCGGACGATGAAACTGCGGAAAAATGTAAATCGCTTTTGTTGAACTGGTGGCGAAAAACGAACACTAATTTGTGTTTGAAAGACAGCAGAAGGAATTTTTGACAGTGGGAAGTGTTGGTTAGTGGGAAGTGTTGGTTAGTGAAAATGGAAGCATTTGCGATCATTCTGATTCAAAATCATATTGGGCCATTTTCATGTTTGTACGTCCGTCACACCGACACATGATCACCTGTATGTGCGTCCGTCACACTGCCACATGACTATATGTATGTACGTCCGTCACACTCACTGATCACTATATGTATGTACGTCCGTCACATGCGGACGCCGACGCCGACGCCGACATTTATTTCATATGCCCCTAGACTTTCAGTCAAGGGAATAAGAATTTAACTACGGTTGTTGTTATGGAAAGCTAATTGTACGTTGTTCAATAGCATCATCCATAATACGACGATAAATTGGATTGTGCACAGAACTGGCAATGTTTAATAAAACGATCATAATCGAAATATGTTTTGCCACACGTGTACTTAATTTTTTGTATTTATTAAATTTGGCTCCTAATATTACATTAACTGTACGTTCGATCGAAACACTGGCATGGAACCAATCAACCAATGTAAGTAAAAATTTTAAAATAAATTCAAATAAAATACAGTTTATATGCACAATTGTTCAGTTTGGATTTATCACCATGTGGACGAGATTGTATAACAACTGATTGTTCCAGGTTGTGCATGCATCTTAGTACTATGTATAAAATTTTGCTAAAAAAAATAAAACGGTTATAAACAAATAATAGACGTAAAAATTTAGATAAATACCACAACCAAAATCTCGTGTTCAAGACTGAGAAAATGTAATGATAGACAGCGTATTACTTATGAGCCATTGCACGTAAGGCACGACCGACGTTCTTCAATCGATGTTCTCAAAACCTTTTCAAACTAGGGAGCTCTTTCAGACCAAACATTTTAATGAATTTTGGTGAAAAGCGGAAATCAAGAAGCTGTATCGTTGCTGAGATATTGAAATTTTACGAAACGCCCCGAAAAAGGTGAATTCCGCCATCTTGAAAATTTGCCAGCTTTAAACTCTTCTAACTCTGTAACAACAGATTACTTAGCTTTGGCGATTTTACCATAAGTAGCAGATAATGTCTACTACAAATCCATGCAACGGCGAGCTCAAAGATGCTTTCGTTATTTTGTAATAGATGGCGCACTAAGAACCCAAGTCCAGTAAACCTTGAATTTTCCTGTACCACCCATTTGAAACGAAGTAGACCGTGAGACTTTCAACCATATTTTCAAATAGATCATATGTCAAAACATATATGGTAAAAATTTGGCGGTCTCAGAAGTTTTCGTTTTCAATACAGACGATTTGAAAGTTGCAATTTTGGGCGATTTTGAGAAATGATTTTCTCCATGGAAACGGGGCCATTCTGGAGCCCCCTAGTATACTCTTGGAGTACATCAGGTGTACTATCATAGTCCATACGGCGATTTGTGGGTTTTGCTAAAATGGCTTCGGGGGCTCGGTCGGGGGCACCGAGCTTTTGAAGCTTGCTTCAGTCAGTGTTTTTTTGTGCTATAATATATTAAAGATTCATAAAAACCAGTTTGATATGCAACTTTTCACGAGAAATTCAATGGTAACACAACAACAAGTTAATTCTGCTATTAATATGATCCTATGTACGAGTTCCGCCTGGGGACCCACTCATAGGTTATCTTTGATGGATTTTTAATAAGGTAACATGGTACTTTATTGTCAATTTGATTTGCATAGAAAATTGTCGTGGTACTATTGTATTTTGATATCGGCGGTAGTATAACTGCTATTCATAAATATTTTTTAAAAGGGGTATTTTTGTTATCAAGGTTCTGAGTGACAACTTTATCAGTTCTATTTTCTGTACGTGTTGTTTTCTTTTGAAGTGTGTATTCTGATGTACATGATGAAACAGATGCTTGTTTTAATTGATTATACTATTACTGTTACCAGTAATACAAATATCGTATATATTACTGTTACTGGTAACAGTAATACTGAACAGTATTCCTGTTACCAATAACAGCAATACTGGCAGTATTAGTATTACCAGTAACAGTAATATTCATAAAATTAGTATTACTTTTCAGTAAAGTAATATACGAAAAATAAAGATTCAGTAGGGCCGCCACTATCAACACGAAACCACCATATTATTTCGTATTGATTTTGGCACCCCCTATTGAATTTTTTTTTCTTGTATTACTTTACCAAAAAGTAATACTAATTTTATGAATATTACTGTTACTGGTAATAGGAATATATGGAAGATTACTGTTACTAGTAACAGTAGTATATATCTCTTAGTATTATTTTTCTCGGTAATGTAATACATGAGTAATAGTAATATTGCCACCCCTAATTATAACCGATAATTCACATAACTTTCCAGCTTTATCAATTGGGCATAAACAGATAGATTCTAAACTTTCTAAAACTATACAGTTTGGTTTAGAATATTTTGCTGATTATGCTTATACATAAATTATGTAAGTAATATTAGATTCCATTGCTATAATACATTATTTTCCTCTCATAGCTCAGACATCAATTTAATGGACTAGTTCATCCATTATGCGATCCAGCTGACATGTTTCAGATATTAATTCGTTTTCTCTACAATCCAGAGTAATAAGTGTGAGTGTGAATATAATTCATTGCTTATTCACCACAAATATTCTTTCTCTTCTTACTTCTTTGCAAAGATAATTTTTTATTCATAGTCATTGTGAAATCTAAAATTAACATTGTTTTTTATTTTGATGATGTAGTTTATCTACCTGTTATACTACTGTGATATCGTGTCATCATGACATCGAAAGAAGAAAGCGAATAATGCGCTATAAAAGAAATATTTCCAAAAAAAAAAAAAAGAGTGAAGTTCTAAACCATAACATATAAAAGTAAAGTATTACTTAATTTGAGTATAGGCGTTTGTGAAAATTTGTCAAAACTAATGCTTAGATGAATTTATTTCATTGAAGCAAGTATCAACTTCGATGAATTATATTATCATAGTTAACACTTTAGCAAAGGATTTTATCAACGTTACTACTTCGATCAAATTATGCTATGTGCAGATTATATTTTCATCCGTCCAGTGAAGCGGACCAATATAAGAATAAAATTTAATTTTACTACACAGAAGGGAAAGAAGTAGATTGCAGTATATAATTTTCTGTCTCTCAGTTCTGTTTTTCACTGTAATTTGACTACAGCATGCTACTATCCCTTTCAAAATAAGGTGTTCGCTGGTATTTTTTGAATAGCTCGTTGCCGTTGTCGGTAAGAGCTGGAAGCCCTGCGTTTTCAGTTTTTTAAAGTAGATATCGGAGGACTTCGATCGATGGTTTTCCATCGATAGGTTTTCCGAACAGGTTTACTATGGTGCACTTGTAGAGTGAAAAAGTTCGAGCTTGCCATTCCAAAAATCTATATAGCGGAATACTGATCTAAATTCATGTCGAAATAGAAAGCATGTCGTCTACAACCTGACGCAAGCTCCAGCCCTCTATCGACCATGGCTCTGAGGACACAGGCAACCTCCGGAGATCAACCTATCAGCTAAATCTGAAGTCGGAAAATAGTAAAACTACATGAAATATAGTTTTCGGACACGGAGAATCTCGTGGCAATGTTTGTTTTGCTGACCGAGTTACAGAAACTTCAAGAGACAAGTTTTTCCGCTGTGACAGTACTAAAATAAATACCTTCTGCCACTTTCATTTCTCAACCAAATCGCTTTAAATTTTAAAAATTCATTCAGTTTTGCCGGCTGTAATACAATCAAATCGAACCTTCATCTTATTAGGTCTAAAATTTTACTGTAACTATTTGAGACTATATCTCAGTGGTTAAAACCTTTCTGGTATTATCTTCTCGAGTCATAGACGATTTTAAAATTAAAAAAAAACACACACATCGATTTTCTTTTTCGATTTCAAAGCTCTCGCTAAGTTTTCACCTAAATCGCACGTATCCTTTCGACTTTGTAACACAGGCGAAAAGAGGAAGAGAGGATGCCCTTGACTTCGATACGATCGATAAATAGTATTTAGCTCCCATTACTATCTTAGCGTAAACTCCACGTCGTGTTTGCGGACACATAAATTATGTTTGGGATTATTCACCTATCTTCATATTAAATTAAAGTATATAACCTGTGCACATCGATGAAACAGTGACAGAAGATAAAAATTACCATTCATTTTAAAATACAATGCACTTTGCAATGTTTTGAATATCTCTGTTATTTTTCGTTCTGGAGAGGTCGGGTTTTTGCCATGTCGTACTAAAACCTTGGGGCTATCCACCTATGGAAAAATGATTTTGAAATTCGGGCCTACGGTAGTGTATTACATCGGACAAAATCCGAGAGACTCCCGTTCTTAAAAACGCCATTGGACTTTTCAATTACTTTTTATTGCTATATAAGTTAGTCTCCAGTGGTCTCTACAAATCTGCCCATATCCGAGATTATTATTTATCACCGTTCGGGTATCCTAAGACTTCTGCTGAGGCATCCTTATCCGATGACCATGTACTACTGTTCTTTTCAAGTTACGGTGTCGGTGGCCATTTCTCGAAAATAGCTCGAGAACGAAAAGAAATGGAGACGTTCGACTTCCACCATGTGAAAGAGGAACCTTAAGGACATGTTTTTCAAAGCAAAATTGTTTTCAAAAGAGTTTTCTGAAAAAGGTTTTCTAGAAGATCTTTGAAAAACCAGATCATGTGTGAATATTTTTTTTTATTTTGCTTTTTTCGATTTTATAATAGCGTTTAGCGAACAGAATTAACCATATCCGACAGTTTTTGACTCATTGTCATGTATTTGAATGAATAGCGAATTTTTTAAAATTAGGTGAAAACAGACAAAGAACCCCAATTTCTGATTACCTATAGTCCATTCATTCTCAAGTCTACCAATAGTCACCAGATGCCAGACCTTGGATTCGTTGGAAATCGGATACAAAGTCAGAGCCACGTAAAATCAACGTCTCACTTGATTCCCATTTTTCAGAAGATATGTATGACTATGAGTCTTACATTCCTAACAAAATCAATACAATTCTATTGGAAAATATTCACACACGATCTGGTTTTTCAAAGATCTTCTAGAAAACCTTTTTCAGAAAACTCTTTTGAAAACAATTTTGCTTTGAAAAACATGTCCTCAGGGTTCCTCTTTCACATGGTGGAAGTCGAACGTCTCCATCTCTTTTCGTTCTCGAGCTATTTTCGAGAAATGGTCACCGTCACCGTAATTTGAAAAGAACAGCATTTCATAATAGCAGATTATTCTTTGCCAATCTTCTTTCAATTTCTAGAAAGTGGAACATATTTTTAATGCTTAGAAAAATCATGATGAACATTAGATTATTTATTGTTGTGTGGTCTATAACAAGAGTTGTGGAATCATTAGCATATCAATATCCACAATGTTCTGCATCATCAGAATTACGTTGTATGGATGAAACTCGTATTAATTGTGTAAATAATACAGAAAGTGAAAATTCTGATCGGTGGTGTTGTCCTGGTCTAACATGTTTATCATTAACTATACCTTCTACAGATACACAAACACAATATATGACAAATCAATGCGTTAATTCATCAATATCTCATAATACTCAAAATTTAAATGTAAAAAAATTAACAGATTTAAATTTAAAATTAAATATAAAAAAACCAACACCTATTCCTCCCATATTACCATTAGTATGGAAAGCATTAAATACAACTTCGTATAATATGTCAGATGATACATTTAGTAATGGTTCAATTTATTTTAATCAAAATTACAATGGTATTAGAGTAGATTATTATCCAACATGTGCATTTTTACAATTATGGAATAAAGGTATTGATAGTAATTATGTTCCTTGTAGTGTTTTATTTTATGAAGAATATAATTATTATATATATGATACATATAAAATATGTTGTAAATATAAATTTCCATCTTGGAAAAATAATTATTTATGTTCATCAAATGCAACATATGGTGGAGAACATTATATTAATAATAATTTGGCAACATTATGGGAAGTAGAATGGTTTTCTAATTTTACTGGCGAAGGACCTGTTCGAAATATAAGAAATACATATATTAAAACTGATAGTAATATGCCAGTACGATTTCTTGAAGATTTAGATACGGGATATACTGATTTTAATGAGGTTATATTAGATGATGTACCGAAATCTGTATTTGAAGATATTATTAATAAATATGAATGTCATGATGGATGGCATCCAATTGATAACCCAAATGATAAAACATGTACACGATATAATTCACAAACATTAAGACGCTCTTGGCCTTGTCCTACTCCTACATGTAACGTATAATTTGATATATAATTATTTATCTAATAAATGATCTATTTCACAATTATCATATGATGATAGAATGAAGATAGTGTACATTCGTTTAAGCACATCTTTCTTCCAAACTTAAATGAATAATCTTCTAGAAGAAAAAAAAAGAGAAATATAAACTGATCCCAACAAAAAATGTATAATGTATCTTATTTATACGAAAATTTGTATAAAAAAAACCCAGAAAGGATTTCGATTGCACAGAATTTATATTTTTGTGTAAACACGTCTGCAATATACTAACTTTTTATCTAACTGGTGCCCCAGGATAAATGGCAGTCTCAATTTTTCGTTAATATAGTGTTCGGTTTTCATTGTCAAGGCTTCAACTTTTCTTTAAAGATTTGTCGTTTCATTCTCCACAAAAAAATATACTGAATCTCTTTTTATATACCGTAGAAATAGCAGAATATAGATGAAACACTGTGGAGTTTCAATTACCATTACTTTCAAATAGAAAACACAACGAAAAGATATTTGTTTTGATGTTATGCATCAAAGTAGAATCCAAATGTATGTTCTGACACCTAGAAGTGTTGCCTTTCTTTGCATGTGTCAGAGGTTGCTGTGAACGTCTTTTTCTGAAAGGCAATTTTAGCACGGCCCACCAAAAAAAAGAAAAATTTCCACCTTTTTCGACTTGGAAAGGAAAGGAAATGAAGCTGTCCAACTTCCTCTGTTTAGATGTAACAGAATAATTACTTTGCTTTAAGATAAGACAAACTAGACCTCAAAATACTCAATTTTGACCGATTTCTAATAAATTTCCAGATGCTTCCAAAGCTGCAGTTTGAAAACGGCGATTTTTGATTAAGTCAATATAAGTAAAAACATCTGCCGCAATGAATAACGATTATGAAGAGTTTTAAACATAACCAATTGATCGGGCTTTTCAAGAGCTATAAAATGGTCATCTTCTCTTATTCTGTACCGCAAAATACAAAGAATTAGAGTTGAAATACTGTCTTTCTTAGTCTGAAGGTAATGGAAATTGAAGCTTCGCAGTATTTCGTCTATATACTTTTATTTCTACGGTATGTCAAAAAGGTTAAATATGTTTTTTTGTGGAGAATGAAACCACAAATCTTTAAAAAACAGGTTGAAGCCTTGACAATGAAAACTGAGCGAAATATTAACGAAATACTGAGATCACCATTTACCTAGGGACGCCCGTTATTATATAGCGAAGATTTCTGTTAAAGAATGATCATTAAAATAAGACTTTTTATTTACAGTGTATAAGACAGCTCTGGTCTCATAAAATCTTCATTAGTACACTTGAACGATATTGTTTTCGTTTGAATAATTTTATGCTAGATTACACCGCATAATTGACAATGTTACGATTAAAGCGCGGAAAACACGTAAGACGATGATCCCTAGTTTTATGTTGTTGTTGCGCTGTATGTATGTATAAAAGAACATGTAAGTACCACAAGTACTTGATTCTCTGTAGTTCCAATTTATGTTCCAGCATTATTTGTGAAAAAGACATTTATGTTTTTGCGTTAAAAAATCTCTTGGTTATTTATTCTATCGTTTGTTCATATCAGGCCGAAAAGTAAAAGCATCAGAACCGGATACTACACATGCCTAATTATTATCTGTCGAACAATTTTGATTCCTCAACAACAATGGTATAAAAAAATGAGTAACCTTGAATAAAAATCACATCTGTGAGAGAATACTCGAAAATTGTATTTTCTTTTCACCATTGTCGTTTAGTTGTGGCAATACATTTTTTCATCAACAATGTACTAGCAGCGAAGGTGAACGAAAAAAGAAAAATTTGACCTTAAAAAGGTGCAATAGTCGGCAAAGGTATCTGATACCCTTCTCTATCATAATCCATAATCCATCCATTTTTATTCAAACTTTGTATGGCTATAGTAGACTTGAAATGTAGGTGACAAAAAGTTTCAAGTCATTTGGCTGCGTGATTCTCAAAATATTTCAGTTTTACGATTGTGTCCGCTACGAAATCTCTGCTTATTCTTAGTTTACGTCGTTTTCACAGCTACTATACCTTATATGTGCACTGTCGCTCGAAGACATTCGAACCAGAGACCGACATCCAGACCCGAACCCGATCCGCCCTTTGGGATCGGGTCACGTTCGAATTGAACATTTTGCAGCACAATTTAAAATAAAGATAATCATTTAACACTGTGCGTGGTAACAGTAATAATTCTGTAACCCAGTAAAAACATAGAATCAAGAGCTAGAATTTTCTTTTGTAATTTTGCTAATAGTCTGCTAATATTACAGAAAATATGAGCATTATATCCTTCTAAATTCGCTAGTTATTGAACTTTTCTTCTTGAAAGAAAGCAATGTTTTTCCAAACCGCACAATTTTCGATGATGACATTTCTTTTTTATTAGAGATGATACTGCGTGCATTTTTTCCTGCTGAAAACGTTCTGGTATAGGAAGAAAACAAAAAAGATAATTAGCTTTGTCACGTGTGTGCTTTCCCGTTTGTGAGACAAAAGGAAACTAGAGAACCCGGAGCGGGAAGATTGAAGAGTCGATTTTTTTTCAGAAAGATAATGTTCTTCTACGGGATATTATTCATATTATCATATCAGCTGGTTCATCCACTTGTCAAACCTTCTGCTTTAGATTTCATCGCATCAAACACTACAGTATGTGCTCAGTATAAAGGATATCATGTGACGATTAATTGCCTCAAAGGAAAAACGATAGAGTTGTTCTGGCCTTTTTAAGGATGTTCTCTTGGTTTAGAAAAACACTTCGCATTCAAGAAGAAACGTTCAGTAACAAGCGAATTTAGAAAGATATAATGCTCAAATTTTCTGTAGTATTAGCAGACTATTAGCAAAAGGTCACTCGCCTGTGATGCGATACCCTCCGCCAGACAAATAAGTAAATAAAAAGACATAAACTTAAGAACGAAACAAAAGAGTAACAATTTATCGTGTCGGATCGGATTCGGATTACGTTTTCTTAACCCGTGCAGGTCTCTAATTCGAACGCTTAGGCCTTAAAGTTGAAATAAATAAAGAGAGGTTTTCTAAACGTCTATAACATTTTGGAGTGAAAATTATCGAACCTTCAATTATCGTCATTTCAAATGTTTTTCTCCATTATTATACTTGAGGATGATCCTCATGGATTGTAGTTTATTTATTTATTTAAATAAAAAAATCATTTGCACTTTGATCTCAATTTGTGGTTCACAGCCACATTGAACTCTACTTTGAGACATAGTGACCAACTACCAATTATGTTTGTATGTGTAATCCACAAACATCAGTGAGTATTCTGCATACGTCTAGTTGAAATGAAAGATTCCAAATAAAAATAAAAATATTTTTAACTTTGAACTGTTCCCAAAGTAGAAAAATCCATGTATCTCATTACAGGACCGATGTCCACACGTGAAACTGATGCAGCGGTGCGATCGTTTGTGTGAGGGGTGTACACCCCTACTACTTTCGGAAATTTGCTCCGATTTGAACCAGAAGTATGAGAAATTTATACCAATTTTGTGAAAAGTGGATTAAGTTTACTCCGATTTCGGCAAACAGATTTTACAGGTTTTGCGCGCAAACTTGCCGTTTTCTCGAGTTCCCGGCTGCTTTTGCTCCAGAAATGCGACAAAATCGGAGAAAGCGGGAACAAGATAGAACATCTCCTCCCAAGAGAGGCACAGGTACAAGTCCGGACTAGAATCATTAGTTGGACGAGTGTAGTATTGATACTGATCAAAAATATATGAAGGAACAACAAAAAATGCAGTTTTCTTCGTGTGTCTGCAAATGTGATGGTAACCGATTATACAACAGTAAGTGCGAAATGAAAAAACGGCGAGTTTCGTATCGTCTGTTTTACTTTATCGAACTTGTCAGAAAACGCTTTTGGACTTACTCTGTCGAGGCGGTCGTTCACTGATTCTCCTTTCCTTTGTATTATAACAATTTTATTTTGACTAAAACTTCTCTTACGTCGCCTGTTTCATACAACTTGATAAATAACTACTTGTATCACAAAACGAATGCCTTTATATATCAGTAGAAAATTCTAGGGATATTCGCATGACATTGTAGTCTTAACTCATGCCTGGACATTAGTCTAGGACTTTCGAGAACAAGTGAGATTATATAAGATACAATAGGCATGCGAATATCTAGATGTACTAACATTAAATCAACACATCATTTTAAAACAAATGATTATTCACTACCCCACATCCTCCCTCAATTTTTCTATTTTTTTTCCACAATAAAATAAAATTCAACAAAATAAAATCTTAAAATAGTTGAGTTCTTAGCAAAAGAAACGGTTTTTTGCTTATTTATACTGTAAACGATCTGGTGGTTTTCTTGTTCTAGTGGATCTTCTTAATGGAATGATTGTTCGATCTGTATCAGTGGGAATAATTCGTAGATCATTTGAAGAAGATGATTTGCTTGAAGGGGGATTTGAACAATAAAATCGATTATTATTGTTTAATAGGTTATTTCTCTTTTTGAATAATGTAAAATGCGATGAATTTCTTGTAAATTTGATATCGCCACGGCCAACTGTTATCATTGCCCCTTTTATACCTAATGTTTTGTATGGTTCTGTATGTCTTCTGGGATTCTTTTTATTTGATATCTTGTGCTTTGGGGGTTGATATAAGACTTCGTCGCCAATTTTAAAATGTGCTTCTTTGATTTTATGTCTGCTATCGAAATCTTTCGCCATTTTTTGTTTATTTATCTCATCGTTCAATTTAGCTGAAATATCACCGTTATTAAATTGAAATGGACGTTTCTCATATAATTGAATCAATCTTGAACAGGACTCGTGCTTAAATAATAAACTTGACGGTACTATTCCTGTTGTTGAATGAGAAGTTGCTCTGTATGCGGCAAGGAACCGATTCAATTCAAAATGCCAATCTATTTGATTTACATTTGCATTTTGGAATACCTTTCTTAAATTTTGCATAAACCTCTCAGCTTCTGCGTTAGCTCTTGGCCAATATGGTGTAATAGCTCTATGTTTTATGCCATAATAGTTCCAAAAATTGCCAAATTCAGCTCCATTAAATGTTGGGCCATTGTCAGTTTTAACTATTTGTGGAATACCAAATAGTGAGAATGATTCGTGTGATTTTGGTAATACATAATGCGATGCTGTTGTATTCACTTCATGAATTATTACAAATCGTGAATATTCGTCTATAATCAATAATAAATATGTACCTGACTCAGTCGGGCCATAAAAATCTAATGCAATTAATTGCCATGGACCTGATGGTAATTTTGACGTTTGACATGGTTCATGTTACACTGTTGGTGAATTTATTTGGCAAGTATAACAACTACTCAAACGTGCTTCAATCAATTTATCTAGACCTGGAAAATACACTTTTGATCTCAATAATGCTTTTGTTTTCTTGACGCCTTGATGCCCATCATGCGCTATATCAATTACACGATCATATAAGCTTTCTGGAATAACAATTTTATCATTCCTCATAATTGCTCCATCAGATGTAACGCATAATTCATTAAATATGTGGTCAAATCTCTTGGTTGCGCCTAACAGATCACCGTTGACTTCTCCATTAATACGTTTTTTTAGACTAATAAATACTTTATCGTTCAAAATTTCGTTCAATAATTCTTCTCGTGTGATTGCTTTTGGTAAGGCATGTTCAAATAAACAATTAATATACTCTTCAGTACCATTTGATGATTTAAATTCTAATATAATTGGATTGCGAGATAAATAATAGCTGAATTGCCTTTACCAGGATGATGTTTTACAATGAAATCGTATTGGGTCAGACGTAAACACATTCTTTCTATACGTGCTGGTGTTTTTGCTTTTGGATTTTTTGAAAATATATTGTAGGGCTTTATTGTCTGTTACCAGTGTAAAGGTTCGACCGTAAAGATACATATGGAACTTTTCGCAGCCCCATACGCATGCTAGGCCTTCCTTTTCGATTTGTGAGTATCGGCGCTCAACGTCAGATAGTGCCCTGCTTGCGAAGCTTAATACGCGTTTATCTCTTGGATCTTTTGGATTCACTTGAGTTAATATTGCACCCAAACCGATTGAACTTGCATCAACGACCAATTCCAAATTCCATTTTGGATCATAAAACGCTAATGATTTATTAGTTAATGCCTCTTTTAATGCTTGTAATGCTTTATTTTCAGCTTCACCCCATTTCCATTCTGCCTTATCACGCGTTAATTTACGTATTGGTTCAATAATCATTGCATGATTTTCAATAAATTTTGAACAATATTGACTTAAGCCTAATAAACTATTTGCTTCACCAGGTGTTGTTGGAGCTTTTGCTTCCTTTAAAGCACGAATTTTACTTTCAGCAAGTTGCACACCAGTTTGTGAAAACACCAGTCCAAAATATTCGATTTTGGGTTGTTTAAATACACATTTATCAATGTTCACAGTTAGGCCTAATTCATCCAAACGCTTGATCAATTCAATTAAATTTTCATCATGGTGATCATCATTCATACCATAAACTAAAATATCATCTTGTATGTTTCTAACACCTTGTAAGCGTCGAAGAACGTCATGTTCAACAATAAAATGAAAAATTTCAGGTGCTGGTGTGATACCCATATTCAATCTTTTGTATCTATATATACCGTCATGACAACTAAATGTTGTGATATAACGACTTGATTCGCCAATTTCAATTTGATGAAACCCTTGTCGCAAATCTGTTTTGGAGAATACTTTTGCACCATGTATGTCTGATACAATTTCATCAATTGTCGGTGTTATATGACGTGTTCGTTTTATTGCTTTGTTTGCTGTACGTGCATCAATGACAATTCGTATTTCACCATTTTTCTTTGGAACTGCCATAGCTGGTAACAACCATACTGTTGGACCAGTGGCAGGTTCAATAATATCATCATTTAACATTTTCGTAATAGCTGTACTCATTTTTTCTCTTAAACTAAATGGAATTCGTCGATGCTTCATTTTAACTGGTTTGATGCTTTTATCAATGTCTAAATTCACGACATAATTCTTAAGCTTACCGACTTTATCGCTAAAAACATTTGGATAATCACGTTTCACTTTTCTAACGAATTCGTTACCGTTAATATTGTGAATGTTGCTTTGTATTTTGACGATACGCAACTGTTTGCATAATTCAAAACTTGAAATACATTTTTCCCGTCCTTTTACCACTGCAAAATCAGCATTGATTTGTTTATCATTTACTGAAACATTACATGTAAATTGTCCCATAAACGCAATTGGTTTATCTGATTGAAAACCCCATGCTTGGTTTTTCATTTCAATTAAATTTGGCTTTGGATTTAATTGTTCATATGCTTGTTCGTCAATCACATTAATAGATGCGCCAGTATCAATCATCATTGTAATTGTATTATTACCATGAAAACCATTGAATGTGACTTTCGCATATGGAAATTTACCATTATCTGATTTCAACATAAATAAATATTCATTATCAATAGTTGAATCTGAACACTTGTGCTGTGATATTGTTGCTGCTTGTTCTGTATCAATTGAAGTTATATTTGATGACCTATTTGAGCTTAGGCAACACTTATTATTTCCCTTGTAATTAGGGTAGTTGAACGCTTGTGCCTGGTGTGGTTGTTGATAACTTTTGGTTCTAGACATTCTTGCAAAATGATTCAATTTTTCACATTGTCTGCATGTAATTCCCGTCGCTGGACAATGTTGTTGACCTTTTGTACGTTGCCTGCCGCAATAACTATAATTTACCATTGCAGAGTATGATTTTGCTGTTTTATTTTTACCATTATCAATTCTGTTAATTTCTTCGTTTCGGCTTGTTGAACTTTTTATATCTGCTATTTGCTTATCAGCTAATTCAAATGCACGACCAGCTCCGAAGAAAGCTTACAAGGTCTTTCTTCGTCAAGCTATAGTCAATTTTCTTTAATCTTCTTCTTTTTTTTTTTTTTCTTCTTTACCTTCGTCAAAAGATTTGTGTTCTTTTCCTTTTCAATCCTCGCCGCCAGTTGTCGAGGCGGTCGTTCACTGATTCTCCTTTCCTTTGTATTATAACAATTTTATTTTGACTAAAACTTCTCTTACGTCGCCTGTTTCATACAACTTGATAAATAACTACTTGTATCACAAAACGAATGCCTTTATATATCAGTAGAAAATTCTAGGGATATTCGCATGACATTGTAGTCTTAACTCATGCCTGGACATTAGTCTAGGACTTTCGAGAACAAGTGAGATTATATAAGATACAATAGGCATGCGAATATCTAGATGTACTAACATTAAATCAACACATCATTTTAAAACAAATGATTATTCATTACCCCACATTACTCCAATTTTTGGAACCACAGTCCCCTGCTCCAACTCCTTTGTGCCGCCACTGAATTGATAGGGTGGATGGCTAATAATCAGGACTTTGTATTCATAACTGTATCTCTTGTAATTTAAAAAATTAACCTTGTCTGACGGACAAAATTGTTAAACTCAGATATTTTCAGAATAATGTAGCTAAATGGATTGAAACTTTTTGTGTGACCTATATTTTAATTCTACTATAGCCACGCAAAGTTTGAGGTAAAATGGATAGAATATAGAAAGAATCAGATAGTTTTGAAGGGTACTGTATATCCTCTTCGATATCAATAGGAACCAAATAGAAATAGGATATAAACGTGTATGTCTAACAGGTACGGCCGACTAAAGGCTCATCGCGGTTTCTGAGCGCGCATGTACGACTTCATCTTTCAACAAAAATGGTTTTATCCATAACGAGATGATAGAGTATTTTCAGTGAAGTTAGAAGAGCGTAAAACAACATATTTTTATTCGGAAGGAAGTCTTTTATGGGTTTTGTTCTTTAAACAAACATTTTAAAGTGCGTCTGTTGTACATTGAAGAAACATTGTCGATTTTCAAGTAAGAAAAGAAACACTGGTATTTTGAAAACTATATTTCCAAGCGAATTGTTTTCCTTTCTGAAAGCGTCAATAGAAGTAGAAAATAAATGTCTATCTTGCATGCATTCTATTTTTTCCCGTGAAATAATAGAAGAGTAAAAATAATTCATCGTTTATTATTTTTCGAGTTTTTCTCATATCCGAATAAATTCTTTTTCATTACTTTGCATCTTTCTACTAAAGAAAATTTCTCGTTTATGGCAACAGTATCGTTACCTGTGTATGATTTTTATTGGGCTTGTCGAAGTGGCAATGTCGATAAAGTTCGAAACTATTTGAAAATAATGACAATTGATGATATGAACCGAGTAGAGAAGAATGGATCAACTGCACTTCACGCTGCCTCCTGTTACGGACATATCGAGATCATCAAATTAATTTTAGAAAACTCAAACATAGTGAGAAGTATCAAAAATAAATATGGATTAACTCCATATGATGAAGTAAGTTTATCAGTTGTTGGTATCATTTTCTCACTTAGCTGTCCTGTAGGCCAAAACAAATGAAATAAAACGTTTATTTCATCGTCAAGATGGCTCGAATAGATTCATCGGTGGAACAGAAGGCGCAACAATTGAATGGATGAAATGTGATGATGAAACTGAGAATGTCGCCTTTCGGAAACGCCAATGCCTTAATACTCAAGGAGATGATTCAAGAATTGATGATCGTGTGCGTCAAATATGGAGTAAATATTTGGAGGCGAATGATTTTGATAAAAAGGAATTGATTCGATATTTTTATAATAAAGCTCTACAAGATGAAGACGCTACCTATTTGATTAAAGCCTATACCGCTGAGACTAACTACTACAAAATAATCAATAAATACTTAACCATAGAGCATGAGAAGAATGATGATGGTAACAAATTTGCACAATGGCATATTCTTGCAATAATGACATTTCATCCATCTCTCGGTCAGTTTTCATTCGTTGGTGAGACATACCGTGGCATGAGAATAACAGAAGAAGATTTGAATGAATATTCAGTTGGTACTCGATTGATGAATAAAGCATTTTTGTCAACATCGAAAGATCGACAAGTTGCTGAGGCGTTCGCCGATTCATGCGGAGTCAATGACGGACGAGTAACTGTGATCTGTATTTATGAAATTTGTCTGACACAAGCGGCTCTTGACATTGAAACAATATCAGAATATCAGAACGAGCGAGAGGTACTCATTTTTCCGTTTCGTTTTTTCCACGTAATTGATATTCGTCACAACATAAATGTCATCGAAATTAAACTCAAAGAATGTATATACAACTACTATCCATAATAGATGTACGTTTATATGACAACCTTTAGTAAAATTATTGCCGTAATTATTTAGTAGAATGAATCAAGCGAGCGATTTCTTGATCATTCGAATCGTAATATTTCAAATTATATTCGTTTTTTTTCGATTTGATTCGCGGATTTTTTTGTGTTATAAAAAAAATCAGGCAGCCTTTTTGTACAGTTGAGAAACTTCCCGAAAAACACGGATCAAGCCATTCTTCTGCCGCATCATTTCTTTTTTATTATACCTTCAGGTGTTTCGTTACTATCGTATCGATTTAGGACAACTGCTTCAACTGTCAAAAACATGCACGATTATAACACTTTTAGAAAACCCTTTGGGACATGTACAGGAAACTGTTACGGCAAGGATGTTTCACAGAAGTTGCCAAACATATTCAAAAAGTTCTTTCAAAAATATGGTGCTAATATCGATTTTAAATGTACCGCCAAACAACTAATTAAAGACTTAGTGAAATAGTGACATCTATTGGCCTGATAACCCCCTCGAATAGATGTTTTGGAATTTACAAAGTTTTGATCAACTGATTTAGCTTGGAGATACTTACACCATTTCGCATCGCACCAATCATGCATTGGTTCTTCATTTGTTGAGTAATGATGATTGAATATCGCCCATGAAGCTCGATATAATTTATTTATATCAGTCTTATTTTCACGAATTGCTTTAGCAAAATATATTTTAAATTTGATTGCTTGACCAACAGTCAGACGACCTTTGCCACTGAGTCTCTTGCCATCACATAAAATCTTATTAATATTTTCTCTTTTGATTTTCATTATGCGGGTTAACATTCGTTTTGTAAAATGATTAGTATCTTCAAGTTTGTTTACATCAATAGTAGAGTATGTAGGATTACCGATCAAATATTTGTTTACTTTGGCATCTCCGTCGCCAACGTAAGAAATATATTTCACATCATATTTTGCTAATGAACGACAAAACATTTCGTGAATCATCTCTTTTTCCATTCCACCGGATGAACCTGAATTAGACAGAACTTTATTATGAAGCGGCTTGTACTCTAGAACAACTTGCCTGTATAATTAAATTGGCATTTGTGGTTCTCTTGAAACATCGTGAATAAAGAAGGATCGGAATGACGTAGACTTTCCGCGCCCTGACATTTAACACATTTTTTAGAACACCAGGTAGTATCTAAAACTTTCGGATGTTTTGTTGTGGAACACAAAGCCGAAACACCGTGTACACTTCTATGTCCACGTGTAAGCCACACACCATCTCCAGTAACTGTTAGCTCTCGTGTACCACCAGCTTCACCAATTGCTTCTTCAACAGCAGCGATCATTGCTTGCTCTTAGCACATTTCAATATAATTTAACCCTTTGTTGGCGGGTTTTTTTTTGAAAAAGTTAAGTTTTTTAAAATAGCGAAAACATATGTTTATTCAATCAAAAACCATTTTCAGAAGTGTTTTAAGGTATGATAAGCTTTAAAACAGTCAATTACGCATAATCCAAC
>CAJNOQ010004062.1:0-18443 GCA_905250885.1 Didymodactylos carnosus | reverse complement strand
TGCTCGAAATCCAAGCTCTATAGGCAAAAACTGACTAAAAATTCAATATCTCAGCAACAAAGCACCATGGGGATGAACCAACTTAGGGTATTTCACTACTCACTGAGGTCTACAAGATACAAGTAGTTCGAGTTCAAAAGCGATTTATAACCTCAAGAGGTGCCCTCGTAAGTGTAAAATGAAATTTTTCTTATGGCAAAATACTCAAGCGACGTAAGAGTTCAGATTACTTGCGTAAAGTGTGAAATAAAGTTAACATGCAAAATAGAATAAAAGTGTGGGATCTTCTTTCATGTGGAGGCCTGAGAATAACAGTCATCGGAAAAAAAACAGACTTCAATTTTCGAATAGCTCGAACTTCGGGTAGTTCGACCCTGTGCATACCTAGTTACGCGATGTGTATCAAACTCATTTATTTTAAGAGTGAAACCTCTATACTGTAAAAAAATATTTTCTACTCTATAGAAAATCATGGGTAATTTTAAAGCAATTATAATATCGTCACGTATATTATACCGAAGGAGAACATCAGCATTTTCTAGAAAGTAGAAAATCATCTTGAATTTCTAGATAAAAAAATCGATGTGGATTTTATGTAATGACAAAAGTCTCTATTGATTTTTGAAAAATTTGTGATTTTCTATTCGAATTGAAAGATTTTCTAACCATTTTATAGAAATCAATGAAGAAATCAATCAACATTTGACAGAAAATGCATAAGTGTTTTCGAAAACAGCTCCAAAATCGACCAATTGAAATCGATTGTCAATGATTGAGGTCAAAGAATGTGAAAAATGATATATTTTCTAACGATTGCAAGAGAGAAATAAAATGGAAAATGTAAGAGAGGAAGGGAAACGCGAAAGGACTGCTATCCACGTTACGTGCATTTTATGGGAAATCGTTTGACTTTTTAGAAAATACGTCTATATATTTTGAAAAATGAGCGACGAATATCTAAATTATAGAAAATCTGATTTTCTAAAAGAAGAAAAATCGCCAACGAATGCATACAAACACTCGTAGAAAATCAATGTTTTTTTCTTTAACTAATTTTCTACTTTACAGTGTAGCGTTTTATCGAAGGGAATCTTATGTAAGTTCATTAGAAACGAGAAGAAGACAGATAAAAACCGTATTAAAAAAAGTTAATACGATATCAAAAACATATAATAAAAATGTTATTTTTTTTATTATTGTAATATATATCATGATGGAGATGCTTACTTTATCCACTCAGATTCAAATTGTACATGATGTAAGAGAAAACAAAAATATTAGCGTATGCATTTGGGTATCATGACGATGGAAAAGGAAAGAATAAATGTCTCTGAATAATAGAGAGAAAGAAACACTACTACTAGTCACGTTTAATAAACATGCTCGTCTTATTTCTTTTCATGTTTACAAGACACTGGTCAACGTTCTTGTAGGTATTCTTGCAAGATTCTTGTTTCTTGGCATTTCAGACAAGTATCTTGTAAAATATTTTACATGTATTTTTATCACAAGAATCCTGCAGGAAATCGCTTTCTTGTCAGTTCATACAAGAGTCGCGAGACGGATTCTTGTCTGAATGCACAAGAAAGCGATTTCTTGCAAGAATCTTGTCTTGTAATTCTTAAAAGAATTCTGCAAATAAATAGAATGCATATATAATCCATTTTCCGTCTTCTTTTCTTTTTCTTTTCATATATATAGGAGCTGGACGCTCTGATGCCAATACAGGCACATGTAAAGACTCGATTGTCTATTGACAAGAATCTTATGCGATTTAATAGACTTTCTAAAGACATCTATATGTATAGTATTGAGCTATATTATGTAGCTTATATATAGCAGGGGAATCGACAAAACAAATTTTTTTTTGTCGTCAACAAATCTTGCCACTTCAGACAAGAATCTTTAACAAAAAAAGATGAAAAATCAGTAAAGAATTAAAAGAAGAATCATGTCTGATTTATCAAGACAAAATTGAGGATTCTTGTCTGAAATGGCAAGAGACAAGAATCTTGCAAGAATACCCACAAGAACGTCGACCAGTGGAGGCGCTGTAATATATTAAAAAAGACTGATGAAAGGAAAGAAAAAAAGCACGTGGAGTATCACTTCCAAGTGAACTATAAGCCCCTGTACAAATGGCATATCTCGATAATCTTTGTCTTTGAAATAGCAACAAGCTTTTCAAGATCTTTTCTTATAATAGACAAAACAGAGATATCTCTTTTAGTACAAGATATGCATGTGCAAACATTGCCATACATGAGACGTAAAAGAACGAGGAAGAAAAAAGGCGACGGCCTCTCGTCTATTGTGAACGCTGCAGAGTGTAAAATGATCACTCAAAAAGTATATCTGTTAGAATACATAAATATGCCTATTGTTTCTTTTAGTCGTATCTAAGCACATCCGTATCCTTCTGTTCTTTGTCTATGTCGTATCTAGGCATATCTATCCATCTGCTTTGTTTTACAGATATCTTTAGTCACAAACAAACATATCGTTTAGTAGCGTAAAATAAAATCAAGTTTCTACTCTCAACCTGGTAGAAAAATTTGCATCACACTAGTCTTGGTGAAAAAGTCAACTTATTTTATACCTGCAATAGGTATTATGCATTTTTAAATGTCCGTTATTTTGTTTAAAAACATCATACAAAAGAGAGATATGCTTAGACACGACACAGAAAGAAAAAAGGATATGAATATGCTTAGATACGACAAAAAGAAAGAACAGACATATTTATGTATTCTGATACATATACTTTTGGAACAATCCTAGTCTCTGTATTCTGCAATCCAATGTTGGATCTCTTCTGTAAAAATTAAAAATGATTGTTGACAACTAAACAATGCAGCTTGAATTTAGAAACTAATTGTCTTTAACAGGTAAGGACAATAATCCGAAGCCCAAGACTTATCTGAATCGAAAACGAGTCATACCATAACCATATTTATAGGTTGTTTTATCAATTGCTCCACTGTATGTTTAAAAGTGTTGAAAGAATAAAATGGTGAATGAGAACAACGCTACACTCACTGACTTTTCCCCTTTTTTCACATAGCGAAAGAGAAAAAGAATATCTATCAAGATATACGTCATGCATGTGCGAGCAGAGATTTTCTCCATTTTTGCTAGATGCCTAGTTTGTGATATTTCGCTCTGTTACGAGTATTGTGGTATAGTGAATGAGAAACTATCTAGTCCACAAAAGAAATTTGACTCATGTAAATCTAATAAAAAAAAATAACAGTTCAAGTGTTAATCAACGCGTAATTACAAATCTATCTAGTAGATCACTGATGGACGATGAGATTGAATGTTTAGCCAAAGGTTTAGAATACGCCTTAATTCCTAGGTACACGGATGAAATAAATATAGTGAGTAATGCTGAACAGTTTTTTCATCGGGTAACGAATCATCCAAAATCACAAGAAATTATTGTCCGATACACGGGATTATGACTCCATCACAAATAAGGATATATATATTCTAAACTCTAATGAATTGAATCTTGCGAGAGGTGGGCAAGTCACGACTTTTTCAGTCTCAGTTAGGTATACACCAGTATCGGTATACCGTTGTCTTTTGTGTTCTGACTGTCCATGATGCTAAACTGTCTCATTTCAGATGAAAAAATCCAAAAGAGTCCAAATCGAAAAAAGTCGCTATTTTCAGTATCGGTATTTCGGTATGAATCCCGATACCGCGGTGCATACCTACTCTCACGAGGGAACATATGTAACTGACCAATCGTTTTTTTAATGAAATCTAGTGGAGTATAGGTAAAAAATAGTGCTGAATCGGAATATCTGCATGAGACGGGCCGCTAGGCCTTGCAAGTACCGGATTTCTGGGAAACCAGGTTTCCAAAGCCAAAAACTTTTTTCTGATCTGTCTCGATTGTAGAGCACATCGAGAAACCTATAAAAAACTAGTTTTCAGAATTTTGGAACCCTTCCACAGCCCGTCAGACGGGCTTTTCTTCTCTTTTCCGTACGCTGAGGTTTTTTGAGGGAGCAAAAACACTTTAAAAAACTCCAAAACTAGTTTTTTACAGGTTTCTCGATCTACTCTACAATCGAGACAGATCAGAAAAAAGTTTTGGAACAAAAAGTTTGTGGCTCTGGAAACCTCATTTCCCAGAAATCCGGTGCTCGCAAGGCCTAGCGGTCCGTCTCATGCCGATATTCGGATTCAGCACTATTTTTTACCTATACTCCACTAGATTTCATTAAAAAAACGATTGGTCAGTTACATATGTTCCCTCGTCAGTCCAGTCTTAGTCCTAAAAAACAAAGTCTTAGTCCGATCTAGACATTTTTTTCCCATTCGCTTCTATGATTACATATTTTGTCTTGTATCTTTTTACAGAAATGATACTGTTTCTTTACATGTTTATATCAAAGATTTTTCTCATTCCAAAAGTTGAAGGACTGATCTGAAAAATCAGTCACGTCAAATAATCAGTTCCCAGTCCAGTCCCCATCCGTGAGAAAAAGTCTTATCAGTCCGGACTTGAACTTGCCAATCTGTGACTCTTGATGAGATGAGAGTACTCGAGGATATCGTTTTCTCTATAATCCATTGCTTTAGTTTATATAAAGCACTATACTCGAGTTTAGATGTATGTAATGTTATCGAACTAATTGAATGATTTTACTAAAAAATAGTCTTTCTTCTTAATATGCGAGTTTTTCCTTTATTTATTTTTTAAGTGAGCCCCACTTGTCCGATGATTGTTCAACAGCAAATAAAAAACGAAAAGTTTTATCCATGAATGAATACTTTAGTAAACGTTCATCGAACGTACTAATAGCATCATTAGATTCTGATTCACAAAACAACGAAAAACTTACTACTGAATTAATGAATGGCAATCAATCTAATAATACTAATTTGACTGAGACTGAAATTGAAGAATTACGTGATTCATTTAATAAAACTACTAATCTTCTTGCTGCTAATGCACCAAAATTAGATAACATACGAGATGATAATAATAATGAAAAAAAACAATCACTATCATCAATAAAAGGATTTACAAAATCTAATTTGGAGTCACAACAAAATGGAAATAGTGATAAGAAATTGAAAGGTTTATGGGAAGAAGCATCTGATGATGACGAAGAGGAAACAGTAGTGAAACAGAAACAAACAACAGTATCAAAAATAAATAACGATGGTAATGATCCGGTGCAGAGAAAAAAGAAACAATCACTTCCAACATCGTCGGTCTCAAGCAAAACAAAGGTAAACACGTCTTTTAATCAGCTTTTAAAGAAGAAGATAGTCCACTAGTAAATTGAGAAATGTAATGATCGAATGGATGTTCGATTAGTACAATTAATGAGAAGTAAATATGTATCTTTTTTTCTCTAAATTTTATTAAAATAGACAACTATTCAACCTAAAAAAGGATCAATAGTAACAAAAACAAAATTATCTCCGAAAAAGTCCATACAGTCTTCAACAAAAAATGTACCAGAAAAATCTCAAGAACAAACTAAATCGTTATCGACATCAGACAAACAATCTGAACATTTAAAACATCAACAGACAATATCGACTACTGTTCGAACTAGTCTACCTCCACCTCCTCGTCCATCACAACTTACAGCTTCATCTTCTCAATCTACATTGAAAAAATCGTCTGTTAGTAAGTAAAAATAATCAAATTATATTCCAATTTTTCATTAGTTGTATTTATCTTTAGTCGATAACACATCATTGCAGTGTTTATCATCTCGTCGTGAACGAACTCAAATGTATTCAGGAAAAAAGACAATACGTGATCATATACCAAAACTTGAAAGTTTATGTCTTGATACATTAAAAGAACATATTGATGGTAAATGAAAGCCTATTTCTTATATTCTACTAAGCATTTTTCAATTAGAACGTTAACTTTATTCTAGTTATTTCTTCTCGTCATTTTAATTTGTTACCATATGAATTATTACAGCCGATTATTGAATTAGCCACACCAGAACAATTGAAAAATATTGTTTATAATAATCAGGTATTATTCTTGAAAATTAAAAACAATTTATCATAATATATACATTTTTCAATTTATTTTTAGAATTATGCTGATGATATTGAACCGTTATGGAAACGATTTTGTCAAATAGATTTCAAAAGTTCAGAACCAGATGAAAATGAATCATATTTTGAATTATATTGGGTATAAATAGTTTTCATTTTCTCTAAACCTTCTAGAATCTTTATTAAATGACAAATTTTATTATAGCGTAAACATGATGAAAAAGAAGATCTATTTCAAGAAGTAAAATCAAAATTAGCTCAAAAATTTGCTCACCAAGATGATACAGCTCGTAAAACAAAGATGGCTGATCCCAAAAAACTTTCAAACGAATATGCCAGAAAAATTCGACATCATCAATCAGTGACAAATGGTGGTGGAAGTCAATCACAAGCGATCAATAATATTCGCATGTGTATAGCAGCTCCATCAAATATGCGTAATGAACGAATGACGACGAAAAGAAGTATGTCAACAAATTTTTATTGTTTTTTGTTTTTTTTATCTTAAATAATTTACTCTCTCTTTTTTTTCGCATAAACAAATTTGATTCTTTTTCTCATTTTAGAACCCGCTAAAACACCATTACTAAAGAAGACATTGAAATTATACAACAGAAATTAGTCTGTTAGTACTCTGTTGTCTCTCTTTTTCACAAATCTGACGACAAACACACGCATATCCACATATTTTTTGTTTCTCATGACAAATTTTTTTTTTTTTCTTAATCAGTGACTTGTTCAACAGATAGGTTGTGTTTTACTTGTTTCTTATTTGCTCGTTGTCCAATACGGCTCTATCCGTTGTCTGTCTATTGTATGTAGTGTGTTATTTATTGAAAAAAGACAAAAATGAACTTTCTATTTTATTAATCATAATTTATTGATAGTTACTACTAATATAAGACGACATATGTTTTCTTCCTATATGTAATTATTATTATTTATTGATTTGTTTTGTGTTTTAAGAGCATTTCTCTTGTTTAAATATGTGCATGCATACATATATTTTACAAAAAAATTCGGGTAGAATAGAAGATGAAAAAACAAAATTGTTTGTTTTTGTATAAAAAAAAAACATGTACAACTTTGATCACCAATTATTGTTCTAGTAAAGTCATTTCGAGACAGTATAGTATTAAAATGATTTTGAAGGATTATTCGTCTATCCTACTGATTTATAACTGATAAATACTTGTCTAAATATCTTCGATTTTCGAACAAATATTCGGACACATTTATTCAGATTAGATAAAATTAGATAACAAATTTCTCGACTGACACTATATTTAATTAGAATTTTTGACTTACACATTTTTCTACTCACACGAAGAAACACGAAAAATCAGATTTTGATGAGTGAAAGAGTGAGCTTAGTTTAAAAGATGATTTATTTTTACAATGCGTTGTCTATTATCGTGCCAGATCGTTTTTTTTTAAAACATATTGTGAGAATTCTATATTCATAATTTATTTCGAGAACTTGCTTCGCGAAAGCAACAGTTGTTCTTTTTTCTATCTTATTTTTACGTGATCAGAGAAGTTAAATGTTTGTTTCTCTTTTTAATCGGGTGCAAACTCTATGTTTATGTTCTATGGTGATGCATCATCCATCAGCTCTTAAATAGTAAAGGTTTTATTCTTTGTTTTGTCTTTAATTAGACAAATCAATAAATTGTATCCTATTCCCGTTACAGTTTGTGAATCTAATTCAATATTTTTTGTGGAATATATTCTTGCCATCTTTATTAGTAATTTTTTTGTTTGATGTTATGCAGTCCCGGAACATTTTGTTTTTGCTTCTCGCAATTTATCAGTAGATTATATCTTTATTTATTTATTTTTTGTTTTTTTGTTATTTTAAATTAACGTATGAATATAAAAACATATGTATATATAAATCTTTAACATTGTCTACTAAAAATACAATTTATCTTTTATCATTGTTAACGTTATTTTACATAACTCTTGAATTTTATCATATTTTATTGTATATTTACATATTTTAGATGAATTACCACCAATTTAAAAATGATTTTTTCTTCTAAGATTATTAAAATAATGTGTATGTAATTTTTATAACAGAATTATTCTCATTTTTATCATAAATTTTATTTTATAGGTTATGAAAATAATTTACTGTTAACACTTTAATTTGTTATTAATTTATTTATTGTGTACATTATCAATAAAATCACTGTACTGTCGTTGTTTTTATTAATTACAATATATTTTTCTTTTGGTGCGTATGTTCAATAAGTCAAATGTCTTTATCGTCGTCTTCCTTACGTCAAGTACCAGTTAGTTGTTGTGGTCATACACGGCCCATAACCGATCTTCGATTTAGTAAGTATATACCAAAAAAAAATAGAAAGAAAAATATCAATTTTTATTTTTATTTTTTATTTTAAATAGGTGATATAACGCCATACAGTTATTTTCTCATTAGTGCTTGTAAAGGTAAAAAAATTAATTTTCTAATTTTTTCATTAGTTAATAATTCTATTGAATATTATATTTAGATGGACGTCCAATGCTTCGTGAAGGTGATACGGGCGATTGGATTGGATCATTTATTGGACACAGAAGTGCTGTTTGGAGTGCTACATTAACTGGTAATGCTGAATTTGCAGCAACAGCATCTGCAGACTTTACTGCAAAATTATTTGATGCTCTAACTGGACAAGAATTACAAACATATCCACATAATCATATTGTTCGATCTGTTGATTTTTCGAAAGATAATAAATCATTATTAACAGCATCAAATGAAAAATTACTGAAAATATTTGATATTAATGTACCAACTGAACCGTTAAAAATATTTACTGGACATGATGCCGCTGTTCGACGAGCTATTTATATGGATACAAAACGAATTGTTAGTGCATCAGAAGATAAAACTGTCAAGTATGTGTACATTTATGTAAAAATTAAATTAAGATATGTAAGTCTATTATATGTATATTTAGAATATGGGATATTGACAGTGGTGAATGTTTATCAACAATTAATTTTACAACATCCCCGAACAGTCTTGAAGTTTCACGCGACGGACAATCAAATTTAATTTTAACACAAGGCAAAAATGTTGAAATCTACGATGGAAATAGGTATGTTAATAGTTAAGATAAACGTTGTGAAAATTATTAAAATTATCACCATTTTCTTAAAGTATAAATTAGTTGGCAAGTAACCTCTTTTACATCATTGAGTATTCGTTTTATACTATAAAATTATTGCAATGTTCATATACAATCATTATTGCATGTCTAATTTAGCCTACAAAAACGTCAATCTTTTGAAATGCCATGTAGAGTCAATGCCGCATCGTTCCATCCATCATCGAAGGAATTTGTTTGTGGCGGTGAAGATCTGTTAATTTATAAATATAATTATGAAACTGGAGATTTATTGGGTATATAAAAGCATAAAGTACTAGCTAACATTTTATATTAAATTAAATTTGTTCATTTTATAGAATCCTATAAAGGACATTTTGGTGCTATTCATTGTATGGCTTATTCTCCCGACGGTGAATTATATGCCAGTGGATCAGAAGATGGAACAGTTCGTTTATGGCAAAATACTGTTGGTCGTACGTATGGTCTTTGGCGATGTGAAGATACGTCCACGACGAACGGTGATACTCCACCGGGAAATAATAACTCAAATAATGGGAATGGAAATGGCAATCATGAAGTAAAAATGGAAATATAAATACAGTTTTATTTTATTTTTGTTATTTTATTCGTTTGAGAAACAGTATCATTGATTGTTAATCTATCTTGTGTGTCTGCGTGTAAGAAAACAAATGTGTTGATGGTAATTGTTGTTTTATTTATGTATGGCATTAGTCAGTTAAAATATATATAGCAGAGCAGTTTCCTACAACAATAAAGTTTGATTAACGTACATAAATCGAATATATGATCTTTCATGAATTTATTCTATTAATATAACACAAACGTTCGCAAATTTGGGCATGAACGTTTTCCGATACCTCGCCACCATTAGTACTCTGAATATTTATTTTCGTCTAATTTTATACAACGACTAGTTTGTTTAAAAATGATGAAATTAACATATGTATTCCATGTTAAAAAAATAGATCTCTCGTCGGTTCAGTTATACGAGCAAAATTTTGTGTAGAAATTTTTTATTCAGAACATAGTGGCAGGGTTGGTTTTAGCGGCCATACGGGAGGTAACCTCCTCCCTCCCAATAATGAAAATAATTTTTTTCACTAGCCAAATCCAAAAATAATGTGGAAAAAAAGCTCGCGCTGCGAAAAGTTTTGAGTCCATCCAAAATTTTTTTTGGTAGAAAGCAGTTTAATTTTTAGGGAAAATCGTTAAAAATATTTTGACTACCACTCCCTCCCATACTGAGTGTCTCATATCAGCCCGGCATAGTGGAGTCTGTAAAGAGTTTTATTTTTCTATTTTGTAAGTTCTGTAAGCATGTGTCCTGTAAGTTGCGCGCAGTTCATTCTGCCCGTAACCGTGATGAATTCTGTATACTGATATAATGTACTGAATAAATATACTAAATTCGTCTTTTCAACTTGGAATATAATATTTATCCTTGAACTGCCTCATCTTTTACAAAAATAACAAATAGAAAAAAAAAGTCAAACATTGAACATATATTCTCACCCAATTATCAAAAACTTTGATGTTTATTACAAATCGATTAAATGAGATTTTTTCAGATCAAAGGATTTGTAATGGCTTCTGATAGCATTCAATTATTCTATTACCGTCCATCATTTTTTTTAACGAGTGCTCACAAATCGTTTCTATTTGCGCAAACACTTCTGTTTATATGATGACAACATATTCAATCAAAATAAAAGAGAAAAGAAATTTCAAAAGCTAAAGCAATAAAACATGTAAATTGTTTTTTTTCATAAAATTACAACTATAGTTACGAAAACGTGATTTGTCACCGCATACAAAAATTGATTTAACAACACATACTTTGATATGTATGATCACTGATAAAAGATATCTGTTGCTAATTGAACTTAAACTCTAACGATATTTGATTTATAGCCTCGATTATAGATATCAATCGACATTGTGCAACTCATTGCTCAAGAGTACATCATAATTAAAAAATATTTTTATGTTCTTATGAAGAGAAGAATAAGACGTTTGATGATCTTTGAAGCACTTTTCCAAATCTCAAAACGAGAAAGCAGATTACTTTAAACAAACAAATTTACTCCATAATAATATTTTAATTACGGTGTAAAGAAAAATTTTCCATCTATTTTAGAATCTAAGTCAACTTCAATACTTAAACAATGTAACCATTGATGGATATAAGATGAAGAATTATCGTTCCTCATATACATGTGAAATGTGTTAAGAAGTATTTGCTTTTAGGAAAATGCTATAGTCTAATGTGTAAAAAATTAATCATTCATTCAGATATTTGAGAGAAAAAAAAAGAAAAATGAACATGAAAAAGAAATGTTACAAGCCAGTGTTTTAAAATATGTCACTTTCTTAATTGTTACGCATGAAGTATATTCTTTTGTTTTTACTTAGACTGTCATAAATCGTTTAAATAACTATTTATCTAAAAGTAAAAGACAGAATTTTGCTTGAAGATTATTAAACTCATCCTTCATCAGTCTCCAAGCTGATTATTATCAGTTATTAAGCTAACATTATCCAAGCACTTCTAGTGAAACAGTAACATACTTATTTCTACTTAATTTTAATTGCAATTTTGTTCATTTTCATTATTTATGAAGTAATTAGAGGCAAAAATAATATTTTTTTGTCTAGAATGCAGCGATGTTATTATGGAATGTAATTCTTCGCCTTCTAAAGTCACATATATATATATACATTATGTTGTCATCATACAATGTGTATTTAGCACTTCAAGAACCTACAATCAGTATGACATGCACATAATTATTAAATTGGATAACTCTAGACAAAAGAAGATGAATAATGAATAAATTGCACATACAATAAAAAGAGATATCTGATGCAAAAATTTGGAAGAAGAATCGAAGTTCTAAGCAAAAATTATTTATATGTCATTGTGGTCTCATATACAATAACGATAGAAAGTCTAAAAGCGTTTGTTAGACATATATTTAAGTGTAACAGGCAATTACAGAATAATTTCAAAGTTCACATATCTGATCAATGTTCTAAGCACTGTTGATGAGTGGTACGAACAGACAGTGTCAGATAGAGTAAAAGAATCAAAATTGAGTAATACTCAATGGCTAATACATAGGCCAGAACAGCAGCAGCAGCAGCAACAGAGGCAAAAGGAACAAAAACTTATAATATTTTGGAATGATAAAAAATGACTCCAACGTAAAAACCTGCAATATATTTAGTAATTCTAATCTTGTTAAAAAAATAGAATAATAAATAAATATTCGGTTATAGTGCCGTCTTTTACGACTATGATCTCATTGTATCGTTTACAGGATCAGTGGGCGAAGTGACTCTGTCGGACGATGATTGCATTTAGTTCTATTAATCGTCGTATTCATGAACACCAAAATTACCAAATCGCTATTATATGATAATTTGTGCACAGTACGAATATTTTTGAACAATTGGCATACTATGAAGCATTTCAACAATACTTGGTATTTTAGGATTCATACATTTGGCTATTGTTCATTTTCATCATGGAAATCATAACCTCAATATTTGTCGAATTTATCTAAATACGGACGATTTGTACACATGATAGTCGAAAAAAATATTTTGTTTGAATGTGAGAACTTTTTTCATCGTATCTGAATCATTTCAAACAATGACGAGTTGTGACTGTCACATGAGAACGGTCTTAAATAAAATCAATCTATGTTTGTTGCATGAACAAAAAAGAAAATGAGAAATGAACGAAAAATAATAAAAGGGTAACAGAAGATCTTAAAATCAATCCCTATACATTTCAATAAAGCAACGAAGAAATTCTCCTTTTGTAGTACAAATATCCAAACGTAGCGAGGAGGAGCCGATTTGGTTTGATTTCTGCCCATGATTTTTATAACTTAATTTTAATCGGATATTATAGAGAAACGGATTATACACAATTTTTAAGTTAATCTGAAATTTTTCAATTGTACAGAAAATTATTTAGACTAATTTCTAAAGTGATCCATGAGACTATTAGTATTTGCTCAAAACGAATTGTGTAGTCATAAATTTTTAACAAAATAGTATCGTGCACGGTCTCTTGCACTTTCAGCATTTATAGTAAATAACAAACTTGTTCAAGATTTTTTGTTAGTTTGTGTCAGATAGGAGGGCATGTTTATGAATAACAATTAGATAATTTGTTATTGAATGTTATTGTTAGTTCCATGCTGACTAGGCTACGGTTTTTTGTTACTACCGTCTTATGTGAACCTTATTTTTTTAAGTAATAGTTTTGTTCATTAGATTGCACTTTGTTTTCTCTCAAATATGTTTGTTTGAATTGAATAATATCGAAAAAAATGTGTAATAATTTTTTAAGGTCAACTGTATTTGTTTGATATCATCTAAAAAAGAAATTAAATAGTGGACAACTATTAACGTAAAGTACACGAATGATATGTTGTTCACTGTTAAGTGCAATAGTTGTGTAAAGAAACTTCGTTTATGTGATAAGATTCCACATAGTGAATGTAATTATTATGGGCTCGTGATATGTAAGGAGATTTTATGTGGTGAATGCAGAATAGAATTTAGAGGAATTTTTTTTCTATAAAGATTGATTCCAATTGATATTGCATCACTATAATTTTGAAAGAGTGACCTCAACAGAAGGATTTAGACTGTACAATTCTGATCATATTGATAAGCATCTAAAAAGAAATTTAGTAGTTTTCTTTCCTTCTGTTCTTGTTAAATTTAATAATACAAATACGCTTGACCTTTTTTCTCTTTTTTTATGACAATTCTACATCCTGTTTTTATTATTGAATTAAACTCCTAATGTTTCTTCCCGTGCCTGAGAGAAAAAAAAAATGATCGTCATCAAGTTGAATCGAAAACGTTTTTCCATTTTTAATCACATTTTCCCATTGTCGTGCATACAGTTTTTGTATGACATATGATAAATATAAAATAATGTATGTCTATAAGATGAACATTTGTCAATAATTTTTTACAGTTTTATAGATTTGACATCACATAGGTCATTTTTAAATGAACAAATGCATTTCTTTTGCTCATGTTTTATTAACTACATGTAGTACCTTTAAATCTAATAGAAAGCTGTTCATTAGGTTGCTATCGTAATACACCAGTATATACATTAGCTATCAAATGAGAGAAATCTATTTTTGCAACGAAAATATTTTCTTGTCTAAACTTGTACATTCGAGTTTCTAACGAATTTGAACTTAGAAATCTGATGGTTTGAAAGAATTGTTAAGTTAATGCGATGTGAAAAACCGTATGTTATATTGCATCTGGCATATCTCACTTCTCTTCTTTTGACAAAGAAAAAGAAAAACAGAAATAAGAACAAATTGTTGATTGTAAGATAAAAAATGATGAATGTTGAATTATCGCTGTCTGTTCTCAGTTTAATTATTCATGTATAGTACTGATCTTGTTCATTTATCGGCATATAGTCATCAATGAAAACAGATCATGTTTATACTATACACATGAAAAGATATTTATTTGTTTTGTGCAAGACTGCTGCCACTGGCTTCTTAGATGCAAAAAGTGTATATCCTATATATGAGCGACTGTATTGTTTCTCTAAATGAACGCACCTTGTTATTAAGGCATGGAAGAGGATACTAAGACAATGCATTCGAAATTGATTTTCTTACAACATAAAATATCGTTATAAACGATGTATTAATATTAACAAAATGATGAATAGTGTAAATCACTCAAACAACGCCATCAATTTATAAAAGACGAAGATAATCTTCTTTTTAGAACGAGTTCTAAGCCATTTCGTCTAAATAATTCATGCGATATTTTTAAGAGGTCTCCACTATCATTATACGCATTGAAAAGACTTAGAGAAGACCATTCAGTCTTTGAGAAATTTTTAGATTTGCCTTAACATCTACTATATCGACGAATTTCTTATTTTATGGTAATACAGTCAGATTATAGAAGGTTCTAATCGGCTCATTTAAGATCAGTTTGAATGACTGCCAAATTATAATTGTTTTAATCGAAGAGCAATTTCAGACTCACAACATCACTGTTGCTCTACTGCATTATGTAACAATAGATTTTCATCGAGAATAAATATCAGGACTCTTTGTAGGCGCAATACACCATATGCACTTCTACATAAAACATTATCCAGAGAATAGCATGATAGAACAGTAGATTAGTTAGAAAATGGTTCGGTTTTTGCACTACTTGCTAGTCGTGCTGTTAGAACATTGTTTGGATGGTGCGCATGTTTAAAAAAGTCCAGAATAAAGAACTACAGTTTGATTAAAGCATTCAGAAGTGGTCGCGAATGCCTAATTCGAGTGTCTAATACCAGAAGGTGATCACTGATCGTGTAAGAATAAGAAATCTGAAAAAAAATTGAGTGACAGAATGAAAAATAAGTGGAAAGCGCCCATAGGCGGAAAACTTGCACACATAACAAGCTCTAATAGTGTGGTCTATATGGTTTATCGTACATATTCCTATATTAATGGAAGGAGAAGAAATGTAAAATCAGGTGTGATTTAGATCTATTGAGAAAAAAAAGAGAAAAAAACATCTCTCTCTCTCTCTCTCTGTTCAGTTCTTTGTTTCTTCTTTTTCTGTGATTATAGACTGTACTGTTCTTCATTAATCAGACAGAACTATTCGTTCTTTTGTGTGCTGATCGATTTGAAAAAAATGAACAATTCTTCTTTTTTTCAATAACAATAAAATTAAAATCAGGACGCGTATAGTCGTCATGTTATGCATAATTTCCGTAGTAGACGAAAAACACATGCAGTCACCTTTTTCCTTTGATCGTGTTGTTATTTCTATGAATTAGATGTGTACTTCTATGCAGGTGTTCTAATCTATCTCCTAATTCAATGGTGACCTTCGTGTAAGTTAAACTATTATGTCATCTGTACTAACCGGTTCAATCAGTATTAATCTGATTAGATGGTAGAGTTATCATAAGTCAAGTTGTTCGACAGCTGCAAGATGCAACAACAATATTTGGTTGTTTGTTTAAACTTTATTTCATAAAAGTAAAAAGAAAAGTAAAAGAAAGCTAGTAGGATCCAGGACGGAATCGACTAATCATTGTACCATTCCTGGAAGCCTAATGTTGGAGCAAATAAGGAGTAAAAAGAGTAAGAAAAACGTTAGAACAAAACGAAACACATAAACTGAGTGAGGAAGGGTGTGGTACAACAAAGAAAAAGTATATACTTTTAAATATCGAATCTTAAAGATTCCTCTATATAACATATAACTGCACGATAGATAACAGAGTAATGATCCTTGCACAGTTCCTTATGAAAAAGTAGCAGAGTCTTAAGAGAACAATCCGCGCTAGGTATCGAATCTTCTATGGATTTAAAAAGTTTAGTTCGCTGACTGGCATAGAGAGAACAGTCTAGTAAATGGTGCTTCACTGTTTCTTTCTCACCGCATAAACAGGTTTTATCAGGTACTAGTGTTTTGGTATACAAATCGTTGTTCAGTGACGAGAAACCACAACGCATTTGGTAGTATATTTCGTCTACTGCGAGTTTAACGCCATACACGCGAAAACTCTTTAGAGTGTCTATAGTCGTTTTTAGTTTTGATCTGAAGGTTTTTAAACTATTACATAGGCACATTTCTTTACTTAATTCATTCTAGCTCTTAACAGCGATAGGAAAGAATGTGTTTTCAAATCTTTTGCTATGAAAACGCTTATTCATGACCCAACTGCCTTAAATTTTATTCTCCACTTGCGATCTAGTCTGATGAATACTACTATACTTATGAACAGAAAATTTCTCCACTAGATAGTTGGGAGCTAAGCCTTTTACTATCTTAAACATGAGTATGATTTTTTGATGTTCAAAAGTTTCTAGTATGTCCTGCCATTGTAGGACTTGCAAGATTTTTTTCCTGCTAGTTAATCTTAAGCATCCGCTCACAGCTAAGGCAAACTTACAGAAAGTATATATGTAACAACAATATTACTCGATTAAGTTCTGCATTATTCACAAAAGTATATCTATATAGACAACAGTAGGTATGGTAAAATTGCATCTTGCAAATAGATTGTATTTTAAGAAAATAAAATACTTAAATATGTCTAGAGTTCCAAGTACAAAAGAGAAAAAATTTGTTAATAAGACTATAATTTGGAAACGAGACAACAAAAACTTTTCAGAAAAATTCAACTAAATGACATGATTTTGTTTGTAGTTTCAGATCTGTCGTTTATTGATGTACAAATTATAAATGAAACTAAACGAAAAGTGTAAAATCAGATGTTCATTAGCACCACCACCCGTATTTACGTTACGACCACCACCATTCCCAGAAATGAATGATCTTTATTTAAATCTGAAAAATAACGGTTACTGTAAAATTTTTAAGAATCATCATTATCGTAGTGGACGTTTATCACCTACGATCGTTTCGAAACAACGTTCGCCATTACTAATAATTTCACTCGGAATATTATTTGGCTTATGCTTAACATTAGGACTCATTCTCATCATAAAGTAAGTCATTGTTGCTGAAAATATTGAAAACTAAAAATACATTAAAAAATTGAGGTCTAAATCAGAACTGTATTGTACATCTGAAACGGTAACAGATATTTTTCTCTTGCTGCGATCACTGTTTAACGATAACATTTCCTATTCTTTTTTTTATGACTTCGAACGTATGTAAGTCTAAAATATGTTCACGAGGGAACATTCCCAGCTGTCCAACCCCGATTTCTTTCAAACATATATCAATCGATAGCTTATATCGAGATAGTAAAAAGCCTAAAAGGATTGATCCCATGGCTCTTGAAGACCCGATTTTCTGTAAAACTGGTTTTCCAGGAACTGTGAAAAAATAACCAAAACGCTTCTTAATAGGGCATGATTGTAGCCCGGAAATTTCTGATTAAAATGAGCCGTCTTCCAGCTCTACGTGACCTTTCTTTGCAATGTTATAGAATTACAAGAAAAGCCCTAAATGTTCATTGTCAGCTTAAAGCTACAGAAATAAGACAAAATCAATTTAGAGCTTTTCTTGTAATTCAATAACTTTGCAAAGAGAGGCCGTGTAGAGCTGGGAGACGTCTCATTTTAATCAGAAAGTTTCGGGCTACAATCATGTCCTATAATGAGCCGTCTTCCAGCTCTACGTGACCTTTCTTTGCAATGTTATAGAATTACAAGAAAAGCCCTAAATGTTCATTGTCAGCTTAAAGCTACAGAAATAAGACAA
>CAJNOQ010004061.1:0-16966 GCA_905250885.1 Didymodactylos carnosus | reverse complement strand
CAAGGGAATTATTGATAGTTATAAGAAGACGAAGAAGAAAAGAACGTTACAAATGTTTGGTAGATGAAAGTGTGCGTGGTGACAACCTTGTCTTCTATCTTTTATGACTATACTGCTCTCACATGTGAAGGATGAATAATAGAAGAAATCTATTTACGTCTGTTAATAACATACAATTGAATCAAGTGAATTATTGATAGTTATAAGAAGACGAAGAAGAAAAGAAATTTACAAATGTATGGTAGATGTAAGTGTGTATGTTAACGACTTTGTTCTCTATCTTCTATTATATTTGATACTACACTCACATATGAAAGATGCATAATAGAAGAAATCTATTTACGTCTGTTAAACAGATATATGTATCTCTTCGATCAGCTGGAGAAAACAAAAGACACTACCACGAACATTAGAGAGGGGGAATAAAGAGAAGGAGAAGAATATTCAGCTCTCATATAATTAAAATTTATCATTTTCTTACAAATTAAAAATTAAAATTCTTGATATCCTGATTGGGATATAGATTTTCTTGATATCCCAATCGGGATATTGAATTATATCCTGATCGGGATATAAAAAAAATTTTGCTGCAAAAAATGATATCCCGATTGGGAGTATATCCCGATCGGGATATGTCTCCACACTGTCTGTGAAACGAGTAATGAATTGAATTAATCTTTTTTCCTTTAGACCTGGTACTGAAAGCTTACACTTACATCGTAACGCTTACTTATTCCAACCAGGATGAACAGAGGACACTTTCCGCTGCACAACTTGCATTTAAAGCTTTTTATCAAGATCATCCGTAAATAACAAAAATGATTAAACGTAGTGACAATGCAGGCGTACTAGGTGGGAATGCTACTGCAATGGCTGGAATAGCAGCACACGAAGAAAACTTCTAGTTTCCTTTCACAAGTAACTCTTTTAGTTAAGTTACAAGTTACTTCTAGCTAAAAGTAACTTTAACGTAGGACTCCTATCAAATCCACTTTAGCTGATCGCCTAATCAAGAACAGACTTCCTAGCGGAGCGTTCGTTTCTTTTACATTTTTAGGTATCAAAAACTCAAAAGTTTTTGTTGCTGAAAAGGACAACTATTGGCAAAAGGATCAATCTCAGAAGTGAGTTCAGGGCGTAGTATTGAATATACAGACGATGGCATGCTTATTCTAAAAGGAAGTGGTACAGGAAAGGGTAAGTTAGGGCCGCATACCTCGCAAACGTTTAACAACAATTTGACTGACACAGAAACTGTAGAAAGAGCCGATAAAACCAGCAAACCACTAGTTATTATCAATGCTGCCACTGGTAAACGCTCGGATCGTCAGTACAGTCCCATATATTTCTGTCAAGAACAACAGTGCACTTCAACTTTCGAATGTGAAACGGATTTGGCTTTACACATGGCTGCAGGCTTCCACAGCAATGCCGGTGAAAATAAGAAACTCAGTACGTATGACCAGGCAAAGTTACAATTCTACGATCGTGTACAACAACAACAGTTACCACAAACTACTACACAGTAGGGAAATTTAGTTTTTTTAACTACACAGGGAAATTTAGCCACGGAATGTTGACGTTTTTATTCTTTGTCTAGTTTTTTAACAAAACAACTATCAGAGCTGTGCAACATATACAACGGTTAAGTAGACTTTTCTGAATCAAATGAAACGGGTCCGGGTTCTGTGTGATCTTTTGTTTAGAAAATACAAAGAAAATACTAAACGCTACTGTTTTTTAGTTAAGTTAGAAAAGGGTATTTCGTATTTTCTAAACGAAAGATCACATAGAACCCGATACATTTCATTTAATTCAGAAAAGTTTAGTTAACCGTTGTATGTGTTGCATAGCTCTGACAGTTGTTTCATTAAAAAAACAGAAAAACAATAAAACGTCAACATTTCGTCATGAAATTTCACTACGGTAGCAGAGTTACGTGGCCATGCCATGCATAGGCAAGAAGATGGAGATGTTAAACCATTTTTATCGATTCCGTTAATTTCCGTTAAATTTGGTGTTTGACTGTTTTAACATGTTTATATAGCCACTGTTTCCTCTAGCAGAAACGGAAATGTCCATGTTACAAACTGAACATCTTGCTTCATGTGTTGGATGAAATTAATCTGAATATTTGCGTAAAAAATGCTACTACTCCTATCTCAGCATCAGCCGTTAAATCATTAAATGCCAACTTCATTCTTGGATCAGATTGGTGCAATGGAATCGGTGCACGAATAGAATATGACCGTCATCAAATAACCATTCGTTCTTATATTGGTCGAACGTCTATTCCTTTCGCTAAAAATATTGATACCATTGCATTAGACGTCAAATTACTCACGAGCAGACCTTCTCAGATGCAATCGCACAATGGAACCGATTGGAATAGGCAGCCTACCTGGTGGTATTATAAAGCCTAAGAGGATTTCTTACGAAAGCTCTTGGTTAAAAAATTAGAGCATTTTTAGCGATTTTCCCAGCAGAACTTTACAATAGTTTATAGCAGAACTTTACAATAGTTTAGTCTTTTTTATATTTGAACTTTGTCATTCTTCTACCATGCTAAGGCTTCTCACAAGGCGAAACTCCTTGGATAGTTGGTTGGATAGAGCTCGTTGAGCTGAGTCGGAATATATATGTCTAGACCTTTGGAACTGGATCTTTAAGAAGAAAATTTTCGAAAAACTGAAAATTTTATTGTAGTCAAGAACGAACACTATTACAATAAAACTGATTTTTCAAACTCTCTTTATGTTTTGTAGTTTTTCGGTTTTTTTCTTCTTATTCAGCATGAGAAACTGAATAAGAAAACGTAAATTCGATATTGTTCGCATATAACGTGGGCTGAACATTTCTGCATTTAATGAAAGGTCAAGAACCTGGGCACTGTTCCGATCGTAAACCTAGTTTTTTTGGTTAATCGACGAAGGCATATTGCATATGTCGTTCGAATCGTTACACCGTCAGGAAAGATGCTGAGCATTGTTTTTTCGTCATTTTGCAACATTTTCTGGATCTTAATTCCAAGCTGAAAAAATTCATTTTTTCTGAATCTGAGGCGAAAAGGTCGGAATTCTGCTCGTAATTCTCAATTGTCTCCATCAAAACTCAACTTTTATGTAATAAAAATATCATATTCGGAATCAAGATCGAAAACTGAATCGACGGATGTCTATCTCTGTCCTATCCGAATAGTTTGATTTTTTTCGAATTTTCGCGTTGAAAAATCATTGAGATTTTCACCCGAAAACGAAAATGAATTAAAAAGTTAGAAATACACATCCGTCGATTCAGTTTTCGATTGAATTACGTGCACCTTATATAGGATATTATGGTGTATATATTCAAGGAGTTTTGCCTTGTGAGAAGCCTTAGTATGGTAGAAGAATGACGAAGTTTGTTAGTGACCTCATCTGAAAAGCGTATGTTTCTCTCTGCGATAATACACATGCAGTTTTCGCTGCTGCTATACAAGATTCGTAAATCAGGGGGCCAATGCGCCAGCCTTCTGAAATTTTCAGCATGGCTAGTACCTAGATAGACCTAGTTACTACAAAAGGTTTAAGTATGGACGATTTTGTACGACTGAGTTTTGAATTTTTCTATTTTGACCATTTTCTGCTGGGAAAATCGCTAAAAATGCTCTAATTTTTTAACCAAGAGCTTTCGTAAGAAATCCTCTTAGGCTTTATAATACCACCAGGTAGGCTGCCTATTCCAATGGGTTCCATTGGAAAACTCCAATTGCGCCTGAAGGTCTCCTCGTCAGCACAGTTAGCATTCTTCCACGCGAAGCCAGTGTTATTCAAGCAAAAACAGACGTTTCTTCAGCACATATGTAAAGCGTTTTTGGAATAATAGATAGTTGCAACTGAGGAGAAACGATTACTAGATTTCCACTGTCGTTACCAAGTTATTGTAATCAAGTAAAAATCTATTAATCGAAATGAATCGGGCGATACTAGATTTTTTTTTCTGATGCTTGGGAGAATGCATAGATGAGAAGAATATTCTCCGAATGTGACTTGAGATTATTTTATAGATTGCACGATAGAGTTTTTCAGTGTACATCTGGACATATGTTACCTTGTTAGAATTATTCACGCTTGATTGATAAGAAATAATATTTGTCTCTCACGGATATATCTCTTTTATATTGCGTGTAGTCTGCTTTGTAAAATGAAATGTAATTTTTCATAAAATTTACAATCAAATCTACAATTTGCATAGTCATCAGTCATTAATTTTATTAATTACCTATACAACATTTTGTTAGATTTCTACAATTTAATGATTATTCATGGTACGATTGTCGACGATACTTCAAATATACAATACAGTCTTAAAAATATGGTTTATGTTAAGCTATCATCTATTCGCTAGAAAAAAGAAAAGTAAGGAACAAAAATACTAAACAGAGCTTGAAAACGTGCGAAACGTATCAGGGTGAAAACAGGTTCGGTATCATGTATATTTACCACCAGGAGGAAAGAAAAAGCATAATAAAAAGGTGTTACCAATTTTGTAACAAGAAAAACTAAGCTAATTTATTATTAATATTTTTTTCGAAGGAGTGATGATTGAAAGCACTGACATTAATATATCATACGTTATAATGAATGTTGAGAAAAATAATTTATTTCAATAAAAAAGTGTAAAAGAGACAAAACTGTAGTAATTGTTTCCTTTGTTGCGGAAATAATTTAAGTAATTATGAAAGACCCCTTGTAATCAAGACAAATAGAACTGTCTACAACATAAATACTCCCTTTATCCCGATAAATATCCACTATATATTTTCTCATTTCTATTTGTGTTCAACTTACGAACTTATTAACAACAACAAAAAGTTTTATGCACAAAATACATAGTGTAAAAAGTTTCTTTCATTGTTATTATAAATTTTGTTGGAACAAAAGAGTGAAAACAAATTCTTAAAAGGGAGTATATTAGCAAATTAAAATAATTAGGACTATGAGAAAGCAAAAAATGAGAACAATTTGCATGAGGGATGTACGAACGGAAGATCTCTTGAAGTTTTTGTTCAATTTTAATCAGTTTGTTGTCTGTCTCATTGCATTTTCAAAATCCCATATACCATGTTTTTTGTATATAGCTGCATATGTTACATTGATATAAATGTCGACGTCCGTTAATGCATTCGCCATCAATATGACAGCAAACGCTAATTGAGCTTGTGTTATTTGACAGTAAGTGAAATTACTGCAACTCAATGTAAACTGTTTAACAAAACTTCCATAAACACTAACCATTATAACAGCGGTTAGTAAAATGACAATTTACCCGAACAGAGTAAGTGTACACCATCGTCGAACGCATTCTTGGTTTGTCACTAAAATCATTTAGATTAGGATTAAATAGAACTGAAAATTGATAAAATGTATCTTACAGAATAGAATCACGCAGCAGTTGAACTCCGCTGGGTATTGATTGTATGTCTGTTTAGTCTTATTAGCCCTTGACTGCTATGGGCGTATATATACGTCCAAGTAAAACTTTGTAATAAAATACATAGGTTTGTTTACTTTTCTCAAAAACAATCGTTTTTTTTCGTTATTGGGTAGCACAGGGAAAAGGATTAATCATCTCCAAATTTCAGCATATAACAAATTTGAAGAAATATAATATTACTTTTCGGGTACAACAAGGGCCTTAAAAAGTCTTTAAAAGATTTAGAAATAGAAGAATTTTTATCATTAAGGGATTTAGTTTTATCATTTATAAAAGTAGTGGATCCTTGTTAAACGATGCCATTAGACCCTAAGAAGGACAGTACTATTCATTTCAAAATACAAAGAACCCAGATCTTTTTTGAATAACTTGAGGATGAAAAGAGCTAAAGAGCTGCAGTTTTCTGATTCTGAAAGTTGTCAACGAAATTCCTTCAAATTATGAGAACAGCTTAGTTTGAAGTATTTCATCTCATTGCAGGGACAAAAATGCAGAAAACTAAAAGGTACCTTGAAAGATTTTGCTGAAGGCCACTGAAGATCCTCACGCAAAACCACATCATAGAAAACAATTTTTAACTTTCGTAAACTATAGATCACTCGACAGTGAACGAGTTTTGATAATTTGAAGGAATTTGGTTGATAAATGAAGGTGCTATAGGGTTTTGTATTTTAGTATGGTTACAGTGAAGTTCTCAGAGATCCGCTTTGGCCGACAGGAAGACCCTCGGTGATTGCCTGTAGCGTCCGAATCATGGTAGAAGGAGGTGTAGGACTTTCGCGAGATTGTAGGGTGACATTTGCTCCATACTTGAATGTATTTAGAGCAATATCTTACTATATAGAATTTTCTAATGACAAGCTCGGACTTTTGGCTTGGAAAAACTCACCGTGGAAGACCTTATTGAATGAGCGTCATTTTAGCACAGGATTATGGCCCCGATTCTTTCCTTCACAATGGAATAGCTGGAAATTACTCGGAGTTACTAAAAATTTCGGAATTCCTACAACAACCCGCATCTGAACATTCTACCGATACAAAAATAAATTTCGCTATTCTAAAGCTACAAAAGAATTTCTGAACCGGAATTCAATGAAATCCTTCACAGCGGAATCGACCGGAATTACTAGGAATTACTGGGAATTATTAGGAATTCCGGAATTCCCAGAACTAGCAGCACTGAGCACTCCACTGCTTGTATGATCAAAGTTACACAACAAATGTTCAACCGGAATTCCGGGAGTTCCATCACGACGGAACCGACCGGAATTGCTAGGAAGTACTAGGAATTCCGCATTTCGGACAACTACCAGCACTCGACTACTTGTATTTTTAAAGCTATACGAGAAATTTTGAAATGGAATTCCGGGAATTTCTTCATAACGGAATCGACCGGAATTACTAGGAATTACCACCAATACCGGAATTCCCGGAACTAACAGCATTGAGCACTCGCCTACTTGTATGATCGAAGTTACACAAGAAACTTCGAAGCGAAATTCCGGGAATTCCTTCCATTCCATTTCGAAATTTCTCAAATAGCTCTAAAAATAGAAGTAGTGGAATGTTGAGGGCTGGTAGTTGTGGGAATTCCGAAATTGGTAGTAATACATACCAATTCCGGTCGATTCCGTCGCGAATGAATTCCCGAAATTTCGCTTCAAACTTTGTTGTGTAACTTTGATCATACAAGTACTGGAGTGCTCAGTGCTGCTAGTCTGGGAATTCCGGAATTCCTAGTAATTCCCAGTAATTCCTAGTAATTCGGGTCGATTCCGTGGTGAAGGAATTCCATTTGAAAATTTCTTGTGTAGCTTTAAACATACAAGTACTAGAATGTTCAGGGCTGGTAGTTGTAGGAATTCCGAAATTGGTAGTAATTCCGGTCAATTTTGTCGTGAAGGAATTCCCGGAATTTCACTTCGAAGTTTCTTGTGTAACTTGTGTAAGGTGAGGGAGAGAGGTTGAGAAGTTCAAAGAATTTGAGATGTGGCGAGGTTAGGTAAGGTAGAGAAGTTGATTTGGTAAGGTAAGGTGAGGTAATGTAGAGAAGTTGAGAGAACTGCGAAGACGTGAAGGTATGGTGGGGTAAGGTAAGGTTATGTAGAAGAATGTAGAGAAGTTCGCTGAGTTTGAGATATGGTAAGGTAAGGCAGTATTGAGAAGCTAGGATAAGGTAGGGTACGTTTTTGTTGTAACGTACGGCAATACATGCTAAGACATGATAGACTCACGTTAGTAACGAGAGGTGATGAGAGGGGACTGAATACGAGGTTTCTCTGCTTATCGATTTTATTGTGAGAGTTAGGCAATATCTCCACATCAGCCCGCTGTGTGCAGTGCTGGATATTGAGATGCAAAGACTTATTGGAGTCGCAAGACTTAGTGGAGGGGGCGGGGGTTGTGGGTTGTGAGAGTGAGTAATAAAACAGTATTTGTGCTGCTGAAGTACTTTGATGAGGCAGCGGTTTAGGGTCTTTGGATTGAGCGGGAAAAAATACCTTGTGTTTAGCATTGTCAGTCTCTGACGAGAGTTTATGTAAGTTTATGGTAGGTTATCTTAAGTTCTTGACGCTAGTTTACGTTACATTACCTTACTTTACTTGAACTTATGTTGACTTCTCTATCCTGCCTTATATTACCGTAGGTTATCTTATGTTACTTTTCCTTGTTATCGTATTCTAGTGTACCCTACTCAATCATAACATTATGTCGTCAGTCCGACTTAAAGTGGCTTTTCTGGACTTCTCAGAAAAACTCTCTCTCTCTCTCTCTCTCGGATCTATGATACACATGTGAGTAGACATCACTTATGTATGTGAAAATTATCGCGATGTTATAGCAGAGGAGTACATGATGTTGAATACTGCTCATATAACGACCAAAACTTTTTGAACGGTCGAGAACCAGTCTACCAGATGCAGTTTTATGAGCTCCATTACCAAAAAGATTAATAAGTAGTGCGTGAAGGTTTAAATTAGAATATAAATTAAATTAAAGTAAAATTACCAGAATGTTTTTTGTGAAGCCTATAGAAAACCAGCATCCCGTGATACAGAAACGTTGTCCAATCCCTACGTTTGTTTAGTTTTCCATTCTCTATTGAATGATGTATTTGTGAAGTTTCCAGCACTTACATGAGCCAGTTATTTCAAATTTGAAAAAAGTTAAATTTTCAAAAATTAAAACTTTAATTTAAATTTTTTCTGTAGAAATCAATCTTTTTTAGATCAGGTATGCCCAAAACCACGGTTTTCTTGAAACCCTGCTTCGAAGCCTTTTTATCTACATTACCTTACCTTACCCCACCATATCTTCACGTCTTCGCACTTCTCTCAACTTCTCTACATTACCTTACCTCACCCCACCATATCTTCACGTCTTCGCACTTCTCTCAACTTCTCTACATTACCTTACCTTACCTTACCTTACCTTCCCTTATCTGAAATTCTCTGGACTTCTCTACATTACCTTATCTTACCTGAACAAATTCGAAATTCTCTGAACTTCTCTACAGTACCGTACCTTACCTTACCTTATCTGAAATTCTCTCAACTTTTGTACGTGGTACAGTACCTTACCTTACCCACCATATCTTCACGTCTTCGGAGTTCTCTCAACTTCTCTATATTACCTTACCTTACCTTGCCTTACCTTCCCTTGTTTTACTTGGACGTATATATACGCCCATAGCAGTCAAGGGCTAATAAGACTAAACAGACATACAATCAATACCCAGCGGAGTTCAACTGCTGCGTGATTCTATTCTGTAAGATACATTTTATCAATTTTCAGTTCTATTTAATCCTAATCTAAATGATTTTAGTGACAAACCAAGAATGCGTTCGACGATGGTGTACACTTACTCTGTTCGGGTAAATTGTCATTTTACTAACCGCTGTTATAATGGTTAGTGTTTATGGAAGTTTTGTTAAACAGTTTACATTGAGTTGCAGTAATTTCACTTACTGTCAAATAACACAAGCTCAATTAGCGTTTGCTGTCATATTGATGGCGAATGCATTAACGGACGTCGACATTTATATCAATGTAACATATGCAGCTATATACAAATATATATATGTACAGTCGTAAAGGAATTCCGGTTGAAAACTTGTTGTGTAACTTTGATGATAGAAGTAGTCGAGTGCTCAGCGCTGGTAGCTCTGGGAATTCCGCAATTCCTAGTAATTCCCAGTAATTCCTAATAATCATGATCGATTCCGGTTCAGAAATTCTTGTGTATCTTTAATCATACAAGTAGTCGACTGCTCAGTGCTGCTAGTTCTGGCAGTTGCCGAATTCCTAGTAATTCCCATTAATTCCTAGTACTACCTAGTAGTCCGGTTGATTCCGTCATGAAGGAATTCGCGGAATTCCATTTCAAAAATTTGGTGTGCAGCTTTAATTATACAAGTAGTAGAGTGTTCAGGGTTGGTAGTTGCAGGAATGCCGAAATTGGTAGTAATTCCTGGTACTTCCGGTCAATTCCGTCATGAGGGAATTCCCGGAGTTTCGCTTCGAAGTTTGTTGTGTAAGTTTGATCATACAAGTAGTCTAGTACTCAGTGCTGCTAGTTCTGGCAATTCCAGAATTCCTAGTAATTCCCAGTAATTCCTAGTACTTCCTAGTAATTACGGTGGATTCCCTCGTTAAGGGAATCCTGGAATACCGTTTCAAAATTTCTTCTGTAATTTTGATCATACGAGAGAAATCATAGGATCTTTGATCATAGGAGAGTGCTCAGTGCTAGTAGTTCCGGGAAATCCGGAATTAGTAGTAATTCCTAGTAATTCCGGTTCACAGCGGAATCGACCGGAATTACTAGGAATTACTGAGGATTATTAGGAATTCGGAATTCCCAGAACTAGCAGCACTGAGCACTCCAGTACTTGTATGATCAAAGTTACACAACAAAGTTTGAAGCGAAATGCCGGGAATTCATTCTCGACGGAATCGACCGGAATTGGTATGTATTACTACCAATTTCGGAATTCCCACAACTACCAGCCCTCAACATTCTACTACTTCTATTTTTAAAGCTATACGAGAAATCTCGAAATGGAATTCCGGGAATTCCTTCATGACGGAATCTACCGGAATTACTAGGAATTACCACCAATTCCGGAATTCCCGGAACTACTAGCACTGAGCACTCTCCTATGATCAAAGATCCTATGATTTCTCTCGTATGACCAAAGTTACAGAAGAAATTTTGAAACGGTATTCCCGGATTCCTTTAACAAGGGAATCGACCGTAATTACTAGGAAGTACTAGGAATTACTGGGAATTACTAGGAATTCTGGAATTGCCAGAACTAGCAGCACTGAGCACTCGACTACTTGTATGATTAAAGATATACAAGAATTTCTGAACCGGAATCGACCATAATTATTAGGAATTACTGGGAATTACTAGGAATTCGGAAATTCCCAGAGCTAGCAGCATCGTACATTCGAGTACTTGTACACAAGAATTTCTGAACCGGAATTCAGGATATTCTTTTATAACCGAATCGACCTGGAGTACTAGGAATTACTGGGAATTACTTGGAGTTCCCAGAGCTAGCAGCACTGAACATTGGACTACTTGTATGATTAAAGCTACAGAGGAATTTCTGAACCGGAAGTCCGGGAATTCTTTGACAACTGAGTCGAGCGGAATTACTTGGAATTCCGAAATTCGCCGAGCTGGCAGCACTGAATATTCGAGTACTTGTATGATCAAAGTTACACAACAAACTTTGATGCGGAATTCCGGAAATTCCTTTAGGACGGAACCGGCCGTAATTGCTAGCAAGTGCTTGGAATTCCGGAATTCCTACAACAACCAACCCTAGACATTCTACTACTTGTATGTTTAAAGCTACACAGGAAATTCTGAAATGGAATTCCGGGAATTCCTTCACGATAGAATCGACCGGAATTACTAGGAATGACTGGGAATTTCGGAATTCCCAGAGCTACCAGTACTGAGCACTCGACTACTTGTATGATCAGAGTTACACAACAAACTTTGAAGCGGAATTCCTGGAATTCCTTCACAACGGAATCGTCCGAAATTTTTAGGAATTACTGCGAATGAGTAGGAATTCCGGAATTCCCAGAACTAGCAGCAGTGAGCAATAGACTGATCAAAGTTACACAACAAGTTTTCCACCTGAGTTCCGGGAATTCCTTTAGGACGGAACGGGCCGTAATTGCTAGAAATTCTGGAATTCCTACAGCTACCAGCCCTGAACATTCTACTACTTGTATGATTAAAGCTACGGAAGAATTTCTGAACCGGAATTCCGGGAATTCCTTTTGGACGGCATCGACCGTGATTACTAGCAATTTCGGAATTCCTACAACTACCAGCCCTGAACATTCTAATACTTGTATGGTTAAAGCTACACAACAAAGTTTGAGCCGGAATTCCGGGTTTCGTGCGACGATTGCCAGCATTTCTTGTGTTAACAGGTATCTGAAATAAATAAGCGAATTTTCCATTTTCTATTTCATTTTGTTGGCTTCCTTCCAAAGAACTTGGATTTAGTACGTGAAAAGAAAAATATAAGCAATAGTTACAACAAAAAATAAATTACAATGCAATCGTAATTTAAATGAATTTCTACTGACAACTAAATATGTACATATAACGATTGAAGTTGCTGTTATTCCATCAGAAACTGCAGATTTAGACAATCGAAATATCAAAAAACTGGCTTGAATTTGTCCCATTGAGGATCCTAGAAGTTTTAATCGTAAATTTATTTTTACTTAATCAATATTTACTTACTATTTTTTCTTATATACTAACTTTGTTTCTTGCTACATCGGATCCAAAAGGATTGATTTTTTTTACAATACAATTGCGCCCGTGCATGAGAAAATAGAGCATCAAAGTTGAACGTTCGTCGTTCATTCTGTTGAATTGATTGACGTACTTCTTTAACACCGAGTTTGCTTGTTCGCATGATTGAGTGTTGTTAGCTTGCACAACTGGATTCGTAGTTAGGAAAATAATATAATTAGGTTATTCCTCATCATGATGAGGTTGATTACCTATGTTTCCATTCGTTTTCGGAATTACCACACTTAAAGAAATTGATCCTGGGAGTCATAAGAACTCCGATGTCACACCTGAACCAGGACAAATTAAGAGTTTGTTTAGTTCCTGTTTTGGAGAGAATACTTTGGACTATATAAATATGGAAAAAAACTGGTAGATTGCTATGTTAGTATCCGGGGATCCAAACTGGTTTTCTAAAGACCTCCTAGAAAACCGAGAAGGGGACGGGGAGGACGGCGGCCTTCAGTTCATTGTGGTTGTTGAAATTGTCTAGTCATTAACTTTCTATTTGGTAATTTCAGTACGAAAAGTAGGCTTAATGAGTGAATTAATAATGTAATGAATTTCTTATGGATATGTGTAACAGTCTTAATATAATAAATGAGAAATATTCTTACTTGTAGGGACATAGATATTTACGGCACCATACATCTTTATGATTCGGCCAGTGAAGTTTGTCAATGGCAAAGTGACAATTAATAAGCTAGTTAGATGATGATGTCTTGTGGATGGTATAGCCATAATAATCAATAAGAAACTTGACCATATGACAACAATCATCATATATGAGGAAATCATCATACTTGAGGAAGAGGTGTGTCAGCTACTTCGTTTGGTTGAGCTGAATTAATGTTTGTACTTGGAAAAAAGTGAAAAATATAATCTACAAACAAGTTTAACTTGTTTGGTAAAAGAATTTATTAAAAATATCAATTCAATCAAAACGTTTAAGTTGTCAATTGATACTCTATATTTTTTCGTTGGTTATGACAATTTTATTAAACTAATTAACATATTAGAATTAAAAGTGATCAAATCGAAATCAATTAAATTCCATATAGATAAACTAACTGCTGTATTCTATTTATTATCAAGTGTCAATGATTTTAATAGAGCATTACAATTATTAGAAAATTTTAATATTAATAATTGGCTTCTATATTTAAATATAAACAAAATTCAATATGATTTAAACATATTATTTCATCAATATTTAGATGAATTCAATGTAAATGATTTGAAAATTGAAAATTGAAATAATTTAGATGAATTTATTGAATCAAAATTTTATGAAATTGAAATTAAATATGATAATTCATTGAAGAAAATTTCAAATATATTAAAAATAATTGAATTAAATAGAAATATGGAATCAAATGAAAAAGAAATATTTTTTCATTTTTTAAAATCAAGATTATCTTTTGAATTAAAAAAAGAAGGAAATTATTTAATTAGTTTAAATGATTTAGAAACAATATTTAATAAATATCTGATAGAATCAGTTATTTTGGATAAAGTGATCGACTCTTTAAAAAAATGAATCATCGAATATAAATGATAATGATGAAAGATATCGGAAAAAAAATGATTAATCAATTATAGAAAAAATTAGTTCAAAATCATTTTATAGTTTGTTACCTTATTTAACAAGATTTTGGATTATTGAACAATTAGAATTAAATCAAAAAACTTTAGAAAATGAACGAACTAAAATACTTGAATATTTAGAGTTAATAAAAACATCATATTCCGAAGGTAAAATGTTTCAATTGATTGACTTCATTAAAATATCATGCAAAGATAAAAGATTAATTCTTCAAACTATTATTGATTTATTGATGAATATTGCACACAATGAATGGATTTTAAATAATGATACACTCAACATAATTAAAACGAAAAAAAATCAATGAATGGGAAAAAGAAATCGAAAATTATATGAAAGAAAAAATATGTATAAAAAGAGATGTTCAAGAACTAATTAACTTAATGAAAGAAGGTAAAAATAATTTAAATAATTCAATTAAAGATTATTTAAACAATAGAAATATTCTAAATGATTTACAAGTATTAATTGATAATCGAAATATATCAGTAGATGCAAATATATCTCCTAAACCTGTGAAAGAATGGACTAAAGAAGATATTCAAAATTGGTCAAAAAATGTCAAAGGTAATAAATTATTATTTGATAAAAAAACAAGTTCAAAATGCAATTGTTGTTGTTAGTCGAGCTATTTATTTATTTACTAAAAAAAGCTCAAACGGACAGAAAACGGTATTTTATCCGAGAGATACTCAAATACTTGCATTATGGTTATTTTTAAATTCGGATTTAAATAAAACAAATATTGGATGTTTAGTACAAATATCAACTGGTGAAGGTAAATCAATTATAGTTGCTGCATTAGCTAATTGATCAACCACACATGAGGACTTTCCGATAGAAAAAAGCGTCTCCATCGAGATATAAAAGTTATCTGAACCGTTGTCACACTCCGGTATATCGCGATAAATGTTATAGCGTTATATACGCTGATAGCTCTTGTATGGAGATATCTGATTATATCAATGACCCACCGATGCATCTAAATAAAACGTAACTCATCCGCACATCGAAGCGTGACAAAGAATCCGATAATTTTCTACTGCGATAGTACCTGCCGAATAAAACATGGTTTCGAGATATTTTCTACTTTTATCTCGTTACACAAAAGTCCGAATACTCTGAACTAGTTCTTTCTTTATTTTTATTTAAAGCATTTCAACTTCGAGTTAATGGTTATTAAAGTGAAAGAGACGAAAATTTTGAATTATTATAATAATTAAACATGAAAAAGATCTGTGTACGTTTTTGGAGAAAAACGCACGACACAGGGGCCTGGCTTTGGTCAAGGAAGATGAATGTAGCGTGCGCTCCCAATTCCATGTTGGCATTCTGAAATTTTTCGAGGGTTATTGGTTGGTTCTGTTTAGAACACGATATTATACATTATCATAGTCAACTTAGCATACAAACAGCGAATCTGCAGAGAAGTTCTTTTCTTTTTTATCTTCGTTTCAACATAGATTAGAAGGTCATTATAGCGGTTAAGATATATCAGATAGTTAGTGAGTTATGAAATGTGTTGTTACTTTTCGTTATTATGTCGTACGTTTTTGTGGTAGAGTACGGGAAATTAATTTATTCGACGAAATATTATATCACAAGGTTTATTGACAAAGAACGTATGTAAGCCTACAACACTTAAGCTACATTTTGATTATATGAATCATTAGTATTCACTATGTCTTGTTACATTTTGAAAGATAATGTTTTGAGAATAAAACAAATATGTATTTTAATCTTTTTCTATGTGTCAACAAACATTGTGATATTATTTCATTAAAATTGAGTTGTTTCATGCATTGTGTACTGTACCCGGTATCATAATAACGAAAAGAACTTTTGTTATAGGATATTTACATGGGACTTCGACCACTTTATCTACAACCTTTTCAGTAAAACGCTGAGGTCCATCTGTAATAAAAGCCCATTAAATTCTGATCAAAAATATTACCTTGAAAATATTCAGAATGCCAGCACAGAGTTGGAAGCGCAGGCAACATTTATCATTTTTGACGGAAGTGGACCCCTGTGTTAATGCGTTTTCCTCCAGAAGTATCCATACTGGAGAGCTGATATTTTTAGCAAATTTTGAATCGCTATTTATTTTGTTTAAACTTCACTTACTGTTCACAGTGGGGGAGAGATTTTCGGATACCTTAACTGGTCAACCACTCTCTCTAGTAAAATTTACCTGAGAATACTTCGTTTAATGGATACAGAGACTCAGTTCTTCTAGCTCTACATTGGTTGCACCGCTAGTATTCTGGTTGTTGCCGAATTATAAATTATATTTGAACAGCATACGAAGTACTTGACTTTCATAACGATGAATGTTAGGCAAGGTAAAAAAAAGGCTTTTTCTGTTGGATTTCAGTTATGCTAAGCGGTGTTATGCAGCTTTAATTTCAATAATTTTCAATTGCTCATTCAGTGAATTAGCAATTGAAAATTATGGAGACGGATCATTATATTTGCTACATCAAACAGACCTTTTCTCTGTTTCTCTCATGCACAGAACAATAATGAGCTAAAAAACAACAGCAGTATATTAACTCAACATTGACTATAGGTGCCTAACTAACATAAGTTTTACCGTGTAGAATGGGCTAAAAAAAGTACACTCTGTTAAGGCCCACCCTCCACCCAAAAAAGGTCGACTTGCGTCAAAATTTTCGACGTTTTGTTTGATAGTGCATGTGATAGAGCATCACTTGCGCTATCGAATGCACTATAATTTATTCTGTTTACGATGGGTTTTAACGGTTTTACAGAGATTTTTTTGAAAACCTTTGCTCAAGAAAAACGACATTCTTTCCAAGAATTCAATCTTTTTTTCGTTTTTCTCAAAATGAGGTTATTTTACTTTTACGTTTTCGTGCATCCCAGATTTCTCCGCCATTTTGAAAGCTAGAAAGCTCGGGTTTGTTTTAAATCATAGCTAAAGTCTGACACTACAACTTAACAGAGCGCGATTCTTCGGTTTCAGAATTGACCACAGATGAAGAGAAAATGTTTGAGATCCTACACCCCAGTAATTTCATATCGTG
>CAJNOQ010004060.1:0-18448 GCA_905250885.1 Didymodactylos carnosus | reverse complement strand
AAAATTTTTCATAACCCCACTTTTGATCGTAGAATCCAAAAATATGAAAAAACATGTATGTTAATTTCGACCATTCCACTGACCTCGGAAGCAATGCTCGACTGAGTCGCGAAGTCTCTCTTAAGAGCGGGTCACACTTCAACACAAGCGGGCATAATGATTTGTGTACAAGCCCTAAACGACGAGATTACCATTATCACCACTAAGATGAATTGCAATTGACGATTGAAGTTGCAGGGGTTCGGACGAACCCTACTAACTCTTTTCTTCTCAACTCAGTGTTCTCAATATGTTGGTCTGTGCTGTGAAGTTTTCATACCTTGCGAACTTCTGTATCGCAGTCTTTCAATTGACATCACTCATTTCCTGTAAAAAAAACAAAAATAATAAAGAACACCATACTTGTTTAAAATAAAATTTACTCTAAAGAGCAAAAAGAAAGTAAATTATTTTTTGTTTTTTTAATATAAACTACATCGAAAAAATAAATGCACAAACATGTGTACGTTACTACTTTGACAACAAGCAAAGAAGAAAATGAAAAATACTATGCTATTTTATTTTAAATGAGAATTTTATTTATAATAAAAAAATTCAGTTTGCGACATACATGAACAAAACGATTCGTTCCGCGTTTACTATGAATAAAAAAGGAATTGTACTACAAACTTACATAATGAAACAGAATTTCTTAAAATAGAGAGACATTAAAGCAAACGTCCATACTATAGTCAGGTAAGAAAGTTATTATATGACAAACAAACATGATTTCATACCCTAGGGGAAGAAGTTTTTCCGTGAAATACGGCAAATTTTGCAAGGGGAAAAAAGCGGATCCGAGATTCATGCCGATTCACGCAGACATAAGCGAACCACGCGGATACCAAAGGTGTCTAGAATGAAGGAACATGTGATTTTATAGCGTTCCAGACCCCTGATCTATGTCCGGCCATCCCATTGCTAATTTTTAATTCATATAGGGTCCCTTCATGTAAATCGAAAGACTATTTTTTAGAACTCGAGCAATTTTTTCTCACCTACTCAGGCTCGGGGGAAAGTACCACATTAGGTGGCGATCCCAATTCCAAATTCAATAGTAGAGATTTGTCCGCTCTGTTGAGCACATTCGAGTTGCATTATACAATTTCTAAAATTACTACTATTCGAAATTAGTCAGTCGATAATATTTTTTACCCAGAATTATGGCATTCTCCTTTTGTACGACATCATCCTCCATTAGGGTCATCCATCCATCATACCCTCTTAGCAGATTTTTCTTCTGACCACACCACTGCCGAAAAGCCCCTTTTTTGATTCACGATTTCAAGAATTGTGACTGGCCTCGACTGCTAAATAGTCTCTTCGAAATTGGACAGGAGTTTTTTCTAGAGAAAGATCCTGAAAACCTCTGTTCTATATGGACTCGACACGTTCATTTTCATATTTCTTAAACGACTCCTTGAAAATCTGTTGCTCGAAATATGAATGAAATAAAACCAACGTCGCGCTCACTGCGCAAGCTTCTAAGAAGAACGAGGCTTTTCGCCAGGCTAAACGAGCTCTTTCTTCCGCTAAAAATTGAAATTTAAAAAACTACGCAGTGAAGTAACAGCAGCTCTTCGAAAAGAAAGAAAAACAAAGCAGGAGGATATTTTTCGCAAATTCAAGGACCCTTCCACCTGTTGGCCAGAAATCAACAAAATGAGAAAGGAGTCATGTGACATCCCTGCTACAGTCATTTTCGGAAATGCAATTGCGAGAGATGATACAGCGAAGGCAGAGGCATTCAGCAAACATTTTTCAAAATCATTCTCTACCTTAGAAGGATCTCCTCCTAAACCACCTCAAACTCTGCCAAAATTACTCTCTTTCGAATTTTAATTCCTGAGATTTGCAGTACCACCGAGAGCGCGAATAATTCAAAATCAACGGGAGTCGATCAGTTAAGTGTCGAACTTCTAAAAAAGACTTCTTCAATTATTGTCCCTCAATTACAACATCTTTCTAATCAGTCAATCCAATCAGGCATTTTTTTGGAGAGCGGCAATTGTTAAGCGCATTTTTAAGAAAGAGGATAGATCAAAAGTTGAGAATTACCGTCCAATATCTCTACTGTCTAACGTTAGCAAGATATTTGAGAGATTAATTTTCAATCGTCTAGTTCTCCATCTTGAAAAAAACAACTTTTTTAACAAACAGCAATTTGGCTTTCGAGCAAATTCATCCACTGTCGATGCACTCAATTTTCTCGTCAGCCGGCTCTCGTCTTTCGCAGATAAGAAAGTAAAAATGGCTGGAATTGCATTTGACTTTATAAAAACCTCTGATAGAGTTCCTTACCAAATTCTGCTTTCAAAATTAAATTCGGCAGGTGTTGATGAGAGACTTTTCGACTGGTTTGGTTCATATCTTAATGGGCAAACTCAAAGGGTAAAAATTAACAACCTCCTTTCCCAAGTAATATTAGTAACATCTGGCGTTCCGCAAGGATCGAATTTAGGCCCCTTGCTGTTTTTGATATTCATAAATGACATTGCAGAATTATTTTTTTATGATTTTAAGTATTCATATGTCGATTATGGTCTAAGTATATCGAACTTTTGTTAATCTACTGTTTTGATGATCAAACCGAAGACTTACTCCAGTGTACTTAGCGTTATTTCTTCTTCAGAGGACATTCGTTTCTAAATTGATTGAAGTAATGTTGAGTTGCGAAGAATACGTGTAGTTTTTAAACGATATTTATAGTCGTGGATTAAATAACTTAACATATATATATAGAAATTTTTGAATTCTGTTGTGTAAGAAAGAATTATATACGCAGAGGCTTTTATTGATGAAAAAGAAAAGGAATATGTTATAAAGCGAACCTCTAAGTAATTTATGTGCTGAATGAATAATAAGTGTTTTTGACATTATATTTTATAAAAGAAAGAATGAGAAGAGGCTTGCATACCAAAAACAACTGGTAATTATTAAAATCGTTAATTGTCTCGCAATTTTCGAACAAATTGTCTTAGAATTCTATCAAATATCATCATGAATGTGGAAATTATAAAGTTTATCCACCTGCTAAAAACGATTATTCAGCGAACTAAATTTATTGTCAATTTCGGAACATAATCAGGCATATGTTCAGCTATTTAATATCTGACAGCCAAGGCTGAAGGTCATATCATCATCGTATGTGATTTATTCTTTGTTGTATATAGTGTGAATGCTATTATTTTCTGTTTGTAATTGCATCACGTTTCATTGTATATCTTGTTAGTTTTAGACTTGGTCTCTTGGTTAAAAAGCAAATACTTATAGACGTTTGCATCGTATTCTAGGTAGTTTTATTGTTTACGATACAAAATCACATTTGAGCAAATGTCGTATTCTACCCAACGGCTTGTCCAGCTAACGGTATCCTTTTATCGCTCTTTTTCAAAAGATTGTTGCAGTAAAGCTACAAACTAATCCAAAATTGCAACTACATAATTAAGTACATTAAACATTTCTCTACAAAATGAAAAATGTCTTGGCTCTAAATGTTGATTAGTTATGAAAATACCGCTGTCGTACAAATAGTCCCAAAAATTCAGAGCCAAGACATTTTTCATTTTGTAGAGAAATGTTTAATGTACTTAATTATGTAGTTGCAATTTTAGATTAGCTTGTAGCTTTACTGCAACAATCTTTTGAAAAAGAGCGATAAAAGGATACCGTTAGCTGGACAAGCCGCGAAGGAGCAATAGGTTCTAGATTTATATGGTGAGATTCTAATTTTATACGAACGATGCCTTTGGCACCGAAATAAATTCGGAAGTGAAAATGTCACTTAGTTTAGAAAACAAGATGAGGTATATATTTAAAAAATATATTTATATTATTTACACAAACTGTTTTTTGTGTATTATATAAATATGCTTTTCTTTGATATTGATAGTTTCGTTTAACAACAGACGCATCTGAACTAAAAATCTTTAATCAACATTTAAAACACGTACCTTACATGTCTTTCGCAGAAGTTATTAAAGCAGGAAACGCTGTACATGTTCACTTAGGTTTAGGGGTGGCACTTTCCCGTTATCGTTACTGTAACGGGTAATAGAAACCCGTTACCTGTTACCGGTAAGGGTAACGTACACCCGTTACCTGTTACAAGTAACGGCAACGAAAATCCGTTACCTGTTACCGGTAACGGGTAATGGAAATCCGTTACTCGTGTTACTTTTGGAAAGTAACGGGCGAATTATTTTTTTTCGGGTGAAATAACCTTTCGATTATTTTGTTAACCCGTTGAAACTCATAGAAATATTGAAGTGAAGGACAGATTTTTGTTGCTTCGGTGATCCAAGCACATTCGAATGTACAGAACTCGTGTAGGAAATAGAGTCTGGTATAGGTTCAGAATTATGAAACAGTGGATTTTTTAACCCCAGCAAAAAATTTCAGAACTTCTTCTTGAAATAAATGCTTCATTCTAGTGATTTACTGCTTATATCTTTCCTAAATGAACATAAAAATTATTCAGCGCAATAGTACATGAGGCTTACAGAGTTACAATTCATATCACCGGACTTCGAAATTCTGAAATGCGATTTGAGTCCGGAGGAATGCGGATCAGCATGGTCGATTGCCTCTGGGTCCATAATTTTAGTGCGAGGTACTTCCGAAAATTAAATTCGGGAGCCTTAAAAGTAATTTTTTCAAGGTAGAAATATAGTTACAGAAGTTTAATAACAAAATAAATAACGGGTCGAAACAAGAACAAGAATCTTTTACCGTTACTTTCCGTTACTTACTGTGTAAAGTACTGGATTTTCGTTACCGTTACTAGTAACTAGTAACGGAAAACTGTTACTTTTCGGAGTAAAGTAACGGAAAGCAACGGGAAAGTGCCACCCCTACTTAGGTTTAAGCGGCGAAGTATTTAATTCTCAAACGCCGCTGTCAGACTTCGTTAAGTTTCCTATTAGCATATCTTGTAGAGCTTTTCAAGACGCATAATATGATGTATTGCACTGGGGTAAGTATTGAATAGTTACAGGAAAATTTTGATTTTACAGTCATATTGATAGTGCTAAGGGGTTGTTTGTTTTCTAGTAGATTCTGTCGGATATGTTTGACTGAAAGCGCTCGAAAGAGTCGAAGTCATCGAATGTGATGATTCTGGTGAGTTCTGGACAGGCTGGAGCGCTAAAAGTTGTTGGGTGCATTACAAGTCTTGTGCGGACTAGTCCTTCACAGAAATAGTCCAATATTAATACCCAACCTTTATCTCTAACACTCGGTACATCCTCTCTTCATGAGATAAATCTCTCTCACCAAATAAATCGTTTCCCATAATAGAAGACCATGTGGTCTTCTATTTTGTCTCGCAAGTCGAGTTCTAAAGGGTGGTCTTCCATTGCGGTCAAATTTTGTCGCCTGTTAGTAGTCCAACGGTAATCCCACGTACTTGAAGTTCATCCGCTACTAGAAGTATGTTTTGGCGTAATTTTTTTGAAAATTCTGCTATAGGTAAGTATAGGACATTTTCCGATTTTTTTTATTATTGGTTATTCGTTTCTAGCCAGAATTTGAAAAGAATTTTAGAATAGATATGACGGAAGAAAGTCTTTAAAAAGTCATGAAAGAGAAAACTTTCGATGTTGAATGGATATCTGTCAGATAGGTGTTGGTAACATACCTTTTTTTATGTCTTTTCTTACTGTTTTTCTGTTGTTAAAGGAAGAATTATTGGTTTATGTTAAATATTGATGATATTGGATACATATTTCGTTTGTTTCTCTTCAGATATCATTTCTATTCAATTTAACGTTGACACAATTTTTCTCTTTTATTACTATACGCTTTTGCAAAGTTCACATTCCATAAGATTCGAAAATGGCAGAAGATGTCGATAATTCAGAGACAATAATACGAGCATGTGAATGTTATTCAGAATATTGTCCTAAGTGTTATCCAGTATTTTCACGCAAATATATTTTTGAATTATTATTAAAGCTTATGTTATATATATTTGGTTGTTCATTGTTTTCAAGATTATTAACATTATTATTAATATTACAAGCAGCTGCTGTATGGATTGGTTATTCATTAAATGTTGTTGTACAACTAATGTTTATGCCATTTTTACACTCTAATGATAAATCAATATCAAGGATTAATTTTATATTTTTTCTGTCATGTTATTTTTTACTACCTGGTATTATATCATTTTCATCCCATTACTTTTGGTTTGTTATACAATTTGGTTTTCATTGTTACACAAATGATGAAGTTAGCCAAAGGCAAATTTACGACGAGGCAATACATATTTGTCAATGTTGTTCTAAACGTGCACAACAAATAAAATTAATAGATAAAAAAGATGCTGACGATAATGATGACGCTTTATTATGTTTTCCACAGAAAAAGTTTATGTATATATCTTTGAGAGAAATTTATCGCATTATTATTACATTGTGTACGATCGGTTATATTATATTTTATGGTTCTCAAGATTTATTACATTGTCTAATAACATCATTAGGTATTATTCCATTAGGATTAATGTGGGTTTTGCATATAATGCATTTATTTGGTATTTGTTCTTTCGTTATAAAAAGTCTTCATGCTAAAATAAATAATACTGATTATTTTCAAAGTTTAATTGATGACATTGAAATGAATTCCGATATAGAATATTTTCGTATCATTGTATTATTTTCAACAGTAATAATGGCAACTGGTAGCAATAGACAAATGACTATAATGGGATTAAGTTTACCATATCATGTAATAGTTGTACTTCTATTATTCTCTGTTTATATTTTACTGTATAATCAAACTCCAGTAAAAATTATTCATATTGGTAGTAATAAAATATGTTGTTGCTGTTATAATAAAACATCAACAATACAAAAGAATTTATTTTATACACATAGCTTTTTCGTAAAATTGATTAAAAGAATTATTCAATCATCATTAACAATGAAGAATAACAAACTATTTCATACATATAAATTATTTGTATTAATTATTCTTTATGCAATGTTCATATCATTACATTATATGTTTACACAGTTTTCTAATGAAAATACATCATTAATGGTGAACATTGTAAAACCGATTCTCATTCTACTTTGGTTACCACCTCTTTTTAATCAGAAAACAAATCAATGGATTATGCATATACAAATGATTCTTCTACAAATTTTGTTACTTTTAATGTGTTTAACATCACTTATGGGTATTCTAGTTTTATCGTATTTTTATGCATTCAAAAGCTGTATAGCGTTAATTTCTTTATTTTTTCTATTAGTTTATACAAGTTTATTATTATTTTATTATGTATTTCATTGGATAAAATATTCATCATCAACAGTTGCCCTAATAAAGTGGAAAAAGAGTCATGAATCGATAAGCATTTACGTGCACACATTTTCAATAATGTTTATTATACTTTCTTTAATTGGATTTTGTGGGCTTAGTTTTGCTAGTTCAGTTTATGCAGAAACAATGAATAATAAAGATAACCCATTGTTAAATCACACAAAATTATCTGGTAATTTTACTACATTTGACAAGGATGAACAACAACAATATCGAATGCAAGCATGCTATTGGAAATTTGGTAAATTTAATATACAAGATATGTCTCTATTGGCTTCATTAGCTTACTTGCCAACAGAACAAATAAAATCAGATATAAAACATTTTTACCCAAATAATGAATTGATCTTCGATGAGCAATTTCAAAATTACAAAGAATATGGCCATGGCCAAATAACTTATTACTCTTTAGATACATCAGAAGCAGTTATTGTCGTTATACGTGGTACTACATTACTCTATGAATGGTTAATTAATTTTGATATTTGGATAGAATCATTGATAAGTCAAATGATTTCAATTTTGTTTCCATGGTCAAGATTATATCCTCGTGCTGTTCATAAAATAATTGTGAAGCAGATGTCATTATTAGAACATTTTATTAGTGATCATAGTAATAAATTAGAACAATCACCCAAACGTTTTTATGTGAAACAAATGATTAAAATCTTAAAACAGATAAATGTTAAATATAAAAATAAATCACTGATATTAGTTGGACATTCACTTGGTGGTGGTCTAGCTAAACTAGCTGGTATTGCATTGAATAATACAGAAGTTATTATATCAATTAGTGGGCCGGGTATATCGTATTCACGTGCTAAATATGATGAAACGCAAAATATTCTCATGGATACAATCAATAAACGTACATTTAACATAATTCATGATCGTGATGTTGTTCCATGGACAGATAAACAGGCTGGACTTATTCAGCAAATGACGTGTCCAAAAACATATAGCAGATTACAATGTCATTGCATATATCCAATATTCTGTAATTTATTGAAAAATTGTGGAAATCCAAAAAGATTTAAAATAAATAAAGAAATATGTCACCCATAACAGTAAAGGACGTATAACTTATTTGCACATCCTTTCTTGATTGAATTTTGTCTAATGAAGACTTCGACGAAGTCTTCATTAGACAAAATTGTATATGCAACAAAACACAATATATAAATCTCTATATGTAATGATATTGTTTTAATCCAAATTGTATTATATTTAGAAATTCATATACTGTAGTTTTGTTGCATGTACAATTTTGTCTAATGAACACTTCGTCGAAATCGATACTGTTACAAATAATTACATAAACTTCTAAATAAATTAAAGGAAGAGTAAAACTTATAAACTTAAAAACACCGCTCGAAAGCAACGATTGTATGCTGTATAACCGTGATATTCTTGGACATCTGTCAAAATTTTACAAAAGTGTGTGAAAAAATATCCTGACGTAGTATAAATGCATAAAAACGCAAAGCATTTGTTGCTCTGTTTTCTTTTTGAGAATTTGATATAATTTTTTCTTTATATTCAGATGCGTTATCATTTCTACATCTTTGTTGTAAATTCAGACTTTTGAAGTAAAAGTCATTCTTCTCATTCGCAGATCATGCTTTAGAAAAAAATGGCATTCGTGATCAATGCATTAAATGAATAATATGTGAAAAGTATACTTAAGAAATAATAATCAAAAAGAACTAGTAGTAACAGTGCTGTTACTTCAGTTAATATACATTACTTGAAGGATTAGTCGACGGCCGAAAATGAGATAACAACTAAGCAGGTGATAGAAATCTGAAAGATACTTTTCATGTTTTGGGTTCCCGGAGATTCTTAATGTTACGTAAGAAAAGTTCTCACGTAAGACGAAAGACGATATGATAATAATGTGGCTCGATAGTTCAGGTGGTTAGAGCGTTGACACGGAATGTCGCGATCCTGGAGTCGAGTCCCAGTTGAGTCATATTTTCTTTCGTTCAGTTGTAACATCATTTCCAAAATGAGAAACAATACAAGGTGTAACATCTGACCTTAAAATTTCAAATCCTGTAACGGAAAAAGATGACTTTGTCATCAGGTTGAGGTCGCATTTCCCTCACTTTTCAGCGTTATGAGAACTAGCGAATATTATTTCCTGAGAACATCTTTTTAACAGTTCTGACAGCTCGGGTGACCACAATAATATGCCACTACATATTTTCATACATCACATATAATCAAAGACATACATTTGTATTAACATATAATACGTCTTGAATCATTCTTTATAACAAATATTTTGTTGTGATTCAAATGATATGAGAAATACACTTTAAATGTTTTCCATATTAATATGCCGATGAATATGTGATAGTTTATAATTTATTCAGCTCATTCAAAACATGTTGTTAAGTAAGTTAGAATTATAGTATCCTACGAGTTATTTCTCGAAATATTTGTTTTTATGAAGGCGCATGACATTGTTTATTCGTTCGACCGTCTTAATCAACGAATTACTTGTCTCATTTTAAGCACACAACTGCATGTTAATTTAATTCAAAAGTGATTACAGTAGAAAAGTTTGATTATTATTGTTCGTCTGTCTTGTGCGAGAAACGATACCAAGACAATATCATTAAAAATTCCCGACAAATATACACTTGGTACAATTCGTCTGTTTAATTCAAAATTTTCTCTTATATCCTTTTAATCTGAAATCGCCGATATTACATATTAATAATGATCAGGTATTGAACGAGGTCATATTGCTGTTGCCCCCATTGAAGTGTAGGAAACAGTTTTCAATAGAAGACCGCCCGTGTTGTCGAAACCGGACAAAAACTGGCCGGGTTATTTCAGCTTAAACCATAGCAAGACAGCAGAAAAACCGACGGTTAACCTCACAATTAACCGGAAAAACGGTCAGTTAGCTGCGGTTAATCGACCGTTTTTTCGGTTAATTATGAGGTAACCGCCGGTTCTTAAAATAACCGCAGTTAACCGCCGGTTTCAACAACATGGACATTATCTAACTAAAAATCATAGCAACTCAAATGTAGAAATCTGCAGCTCAGTCACTGAAATGAACAACCTATTACTATGCCGAATCTAATCAATTGTCAGATGTTAAACAATTAACAACTGGTATCTACTCATTCGATGACATTAAACATCTACTGCATCAAACACCGACATTGAAGCGTCTTAATCTTCACATGTCTCAAGACTGTTCTCTTGACTTCTACAAATGAGAAGCCACTCCATACTAAACCCTTCAACTTCGTCGCTAATTGCGCATAGTATAACACATTTCGATTTAAGCATAAAATACTGCAGAGATCCTCTAAACTACAATTTCAACGCCCCTCAGTGCTCACCCATCTCTGGTTAAGAGTACTTGCCGCAACGTTTTATCGCGACTCGAGACGCGACCAGCGCAAGAAGAAGTTGACTTAAGACTGTTATTTCAGCTTCAGTTATTGTCATGCAAGTAGAAATTTTTTATTCGAAACATTAATTTTGTTCTCAAATTCATTCGCATCAATTTTAGAAATCAAAATTCGAGATAATTTAAATTGAAGAACAAACGTCGTATTGTATGTCAACAAAAACATTTGGAGAAGAACACCTGCATATAAAAGTCAACTTGTTTCCCCATTTGAATGCATAAGGGAGCACTTCAAAATTGTTTACTCTTTTGTTTCCTACTTTACTATTTCTGTCTTTTACTTTTTTTACTTCTCTGTTTTTTTGCTTACAAATTCATCGCATAGGCTAAGTACAAATATAACGGCGTCTGTATATGAGTGAATTGCATAGCCATTGTACCACTGGTCACCAGACAATGTTTTTGTTGTGTGTATGTGTGCAAAATATAGTCTCTGTTCGACTAGAAAAACACTCCGTCTTCTTCTTCTTCACTGTTCACAATTTTCATTTTTCGTTTTCACTTTTTATCCTTGTTCAAAACAGACGAAGGAGAAATAACTCCTTCTCTTTTGCATTTTATTTTAATTTTATTTCGCTTGCTTCTGCATATATATACTGTCTTTTTATTAGTATCGCTCATACTTGAAGATTATTTAACAGATTATTTAACCTTGGAGATTTCCTCATAAATAGTAAACAGTGTGAGCTACAAATCCACGTAACCGCGAGCTCAAAACATGCTTTCGTTATTTTGTGTGTACTATCATAGTCCATCCTGCGATTTGTGGTTTTCGCTAAAATAGCTTCGGGGGCTCGGTTGGGGGCACGAGTTCTAGAGGCTTGCTTCACTCAGTATATTTCTCCTATAGTATATTAAAATTTAGAATAAAAGTATATTAAAAGGACCGCGTTAATAATGGAAATTACCTTGTTATTACCATTGAATTCCTCGTGAAAAGTTGCATATCAAACTGATTTTTATTGAAATTTTAATATACTATAGCAGAAGAATACTGATTGAAGCAAGCCGCTAGAACTCGGGGGGCGCGCGGGGGGGGGCGGGGGGGGGCGGGGGGGCGGCGGGGGGGGGGGGGGGGGGGGGGGGGGGGGGNAATAACCCGGTCCCCCCAACGTGCCCCCCCCCCCCCCCCCCCAACCGAGCAAAATTCAGGGTTTTCTGGATTTAGGCTCTTAGTTCACCATCTATTGCAAAATAACGAAACCATGTTTTGAGCTCGCGGTTACGTGTTTTTGTAGCTCACACTATTTACTATTTATGAGGAAATCTCCAAGGTTAAATAATCTGTTGTTACTGGATTATAAGAGTTTAAAGTTGGCAAATTTTCAAGATGGCGGAATCTACGTTTTTCGGGCTTTTCGTAAAATATCAATATCTCGGCGACTATGCAACTTTTTGATTTGCGCCTTTTACCAAAATTCATTAAAATATTTGGTCTAGAAGAGCTCCTTACATTGGAAAAGTTTTAAGAACATCGATTGAAGGCTACTCCGCTGTAATAGGTCGTGGCTTACGTACAATGGCTCTAAAGAAAATCCATACAAATGTGAACAAACGAATAGTGTAGTTTCTCTTTTATTTCTGTTCAAATCGAATTCGTGAGTTATTTGAAAAAAAACTCTCATTATATCGAGCTAAAAAGGGAGAACATATTGGAATAAAAGATGTTTTTCGCTCTTAAACTCTGCTTAATTATGGTAATGTTTCAACAAAGTTATGAACTAAATTGTTATGGTTGTGGCTATGCTTATTGTACACCAACATCATCAAGTGGTTATACTGTTTGCAAGGTAATGTTCTTTTCTGAGGTAGTTTTCTTGATATCTTAAAATGTTTTATTTATAGACGTTAATAAGTAGGAGTACAACGGCTTCAATTGCTGGTTGTGTATCTTATTCATCTATTGTGGCTGTTCTGGGTGATACATCAGCAGGCAATTGTGGTACAACTACAACAACAACTTATACTGGTTATACGGTTTATTTAACTTACGGATGTTGTTATACAACAAATTGTAATACATGTCCATCTACCGGATGTATGTTAACACAATCAAATACGACATGTGAAAATAATGCTGTTGCTCTTAATTCACTTGTAATATATGCAATATTATTAGAACTTTTCATATTATATATCATATTTTATGCCTTCTCCTAATGTTAGTCTATCATCATAGATATACCAATCAAGAAAAATAGTTTTTTAACGGGTGGACCAGAATAAATGTCACTCTCTGTATTTTTTGAATATTTCTTTTCCCTTTTACAATAGAAATTTATTTTCTTTTGCAAACGATTCCTCGTTTAATTCTGCACCAGATGCTTTATTTTTATTTAACGTAAATAGTTGCCATCATTTTTCAAAATTCGATACATTCTTTTGCTAAAATCTTCACAACTTTTTGACAACAGGCAATACTTCATCGATATATCTGACATGATCCAAGGTACCTTTCTCGAAAATAACCAAAGATGTCAACCCTTTGGAACAGGTACCCAACCAGACCGTTACTTTTACCGGATATTGATGTTTTTGTTTGACACTACCTTTATCATCAGCTGCCGCACAATTAACTGCCTAAATGTGTTCGTTTTGAGAATTGTAAACGCCATTCAAATCAAAATACTTTTCGTCTGAAAACAAAAATTTTCTTGTTGCATCTTTTCTGAAATTTTGTATCCAAACTGCAAACTTTTTTCTTGCGACTTTTTGTGTATCTGTGATTGCTGGTTCCTTTACAACCTTGTATGCCCAATATCCAAGATCCTTTTTAAGTATTAGGTGAACACTTGTTCGTGAAATCGACAGTTCAGCATCCAGTTTTCTCGATGACACTTTTGTCTTGCGATTCAAGCGTTGTTTAATTTTGGCTATTTTACCCTTTGTTCGAATTGTACGTTGGAAACCTGGCGGTTTTGATAGACTGATAGCCCCATTCATATTAATCATTTTAATCTTACGGTGATTTGTATGGAGACTGACAACGCCTAATAATTTACGAAATATTGTTGTAGGAGATTCGCCGTTTTCATAACTGCAAAGTACAAGTTTTTGAATGTCTTTACTTTTCATTATCTAAAAATACATAACCGCAAGCGACAGATAATAAAAATATACCATCTTGTGAAGAATCAAAGGAGGAATCGTTTGCAAAAAAAATTAGATTTCTATTGTAAAAAGGAAAAAAAAATATTCAAAAAATACAGAGAGTGATATTTATTCTGGCCCACCCGTTACTACAGATTCACTGAATATTTAATTTTTTTATGTTTGAAAACCTTACGAAGGACCATCATCAACTGCCCAACTCCAATTTCAACGATCTTTTAGCCGACAGATACTATATAGTGTCATAGTGACACTAGCGCAGTTAGATGCCTTCTATTAGTACAGAAAATTTCAGCCTGCCTTTCTGATTCTGAGTTGTAGGATTTTTCTGACGAAAAGTGATTTTTATGGAACGTTGGGTTTTCAGGCAGTTGTGACCGCCTGAAAGATTTCCAGATCCTGTATAAACAGGATAGAGAAGAGCCTCAATACACTATATTCTGAAGTTTTGAATTTTTTGTGATGTTTTTTGAGAGAATAGCGGCAGGATGAAATTTTCTGTACCGATAGAAGACATCTGACTGCACCACAGAAAAAAAATTCAACTCTTTACTGTGTTTTCTGGCAGAGCTGTGAATCTTTTAAAATATAGACAAGGCTCTCGACCGGGAAAATAGAAAAATTCTTAACTTTTTACAGAAGAGCCATACGCCCAATTTCTTTTTAGGGTTATCACTATGACACTATATAGTATCTATCGGCTAAAAGATCGTTGAAATTGGAGTTGGGCAGTTGATGATGGTCCTTTGTTAGCTACAGTTCAATAGTTTGAATAATTTTTTAATTTTCGTTGTTTCGTATTGTAAAAACCTATTGAACACCGACGACACATCCCAAATGATAATAATGGACTCAGCTCATTCTACAGAAGTGCACCTTTCATCAATAAAATTTTAATAACAATAATCATATCAATACAAAGCTATTTATACGTAAGATCTGTAAACACTAATGAAATTGCTGCCGACAAATAAATTTTGATTGTGCTGATTGTCCGAAAACATGATCGCTTCGTATGAACTGTAGTCGAAATTCAAGCCGCTGATTGAGCCAATAATAATTAATAATGATGGTCAATGTTGAATAGAGTAGTATCGAAAGAACTTTCAATCTGCTGCTGGAAAATTTACTCTCTAAAGTTTTAATTTCAGAACGAAAATTGAATGTCTGATCAATCGAAAAGAGGACATTTGTGTGATTTTCGTTTAAAACCAGCTGATAGGACAATTATTCCGTCAGCATATTGCATCACCATTGGTGTACTTAGTAAAGGCTTCGCTTGTGACAAAAAAAATGCACAATTTAGAAGCATACGAATATTGCTGGCCGCTGGCAGGCCCCATCATTATTAGAGACAAGTGCATACTCAGACATTGGGCACAACTATAATCAATTAGAGCGGAAGAGGAAGCAGTTTATTTTGGTTGCAACGAGTTGGATTTAATGTCAAAGATTTTCTTTGGGCAAGGGAGTATGTGTATCTCGAATTGCATTACTAAAACATAAAAAGATCATCTTGTATGAATATAAAAGTCATCAAAGGTTTGGGACCTTCCCCCGTTTTTCCTTTATTTCTTTTTCAACAGCACAGCATTCTCCTTGAAAACACTTATTTCAAATTGAAGTACCTAATTTTTTTACGTCGGTCATGAGTAGAGACCTGCAACCCGATCCGAACGGATCAAGATGGGGTCGGGTCGGGTTCGACTTAAAAGTCGACAAGCGGGTTGAATATTTGGCGACGCAATTTATAATATAAATAATATTTTTAGCTTTGTATTACTGGTTGAGAGTTGTCTCTACTGGAATTTCCAGTTGAACGACTTGTTTCAGAATAACTGCATTCACTAAGTTGATTAATGATTGCTTTCTTTACCTATAAGAGAGTGCTTCCTGCACTGAAATCAATGGCAATACATCCCTTACTGCTTTTTTTCAATGTACTGTTTTACACACCCGTACTGACCAATGAGAAAAAGGATGTGGTCATCATCTCGGTTAAGATAATCTATTGACAAAGTGTACCAGGAATTTTCAATAGATTAACCTTTTAGACAAAACGACCAATCAGACGTCGTTCAAAAATTTTTTTTTGAACTACGAGATTCTACAATATGCACCAAACAACTTTTGTCTAACAAGGCAAGTCTATATTCTTTCTCAAACACAGTTTTCTGGTGAGATTGTTTTCATCGGATCGGGTCAGGCTCGGGTTCGGGTTAGGTGTTCTTAACCCGTGCAGGTCCCTAGTCATGAGTCATAGTTCCTTAATTCACACAATAAAAGACTGGAACAACTTAGCCCCCGATATTATGACACTTTCTTCCCATAACTGTTTGTTTCTAAAATACAACAGTTCCTCTAAGAACTATTAATAGTAATGTGTGTCTCCCCTCTTTCTCTCGTTTTCTTCTTTCCTTGCTTTATTCTATAATATAAAGTTCCTTTCGCATAAAAGCGTCACTGTTATGTGGGAAGCAAAGAAAAAAATTGCTGACTGACCTGACGTTTCATACGTTTTACTGTAATTATGCACCGCTTACATCATAGGTGAATTAAGCAAGTTATTTACGAGAAATGAAAAAGAAACTTTTTTGCCGAGATCTGGAATCGAACCAGAATCTTAGGATCTTCAGTCCCACACTCTCACCATTGCGCTATCCCGACAATGCTCTATGAACTTTATTGTTCATTTTATGGTTTGGCTTAGTTTGGTAGAAAACGTCATTTCTATGCATTGTGAATCCGTGCCGTATTATTATTCAGGTAGCAGTGTCACATCGTGCACGAGATTTATGGAACCGCCTATCAAATTATAAATTGCTTGTACGGAAACATGAAGGTATTTTACGGTTTTTACGAGTGTCGAAATCTTTAGAAGATTTTGTTTGGAAGATTAGATTACAAGGCCACCCCAAAAAGTTTGATCCGCCAGGCGGCTTCGCTGATCAAGTTTCTGAAACATTCTTTTTTGATATCGAAAGTTTTGAACAGATGATTAGGTTCAGTTTTTTATTCTAAGAACCCGTTTGAAACTAGTTTTCCAAAAATGTTCATTTTTCATCCAAAAAAACCTAGTTTTGAACTTTTCAGAAACCGGATTTTCAATGTTTCAACCCAAAACATTTTTTGAAAATAAATGTCTAAAAATGTGCTTTTGTACAGAATTGAGAGAATTGAATTCTCTACAAAATGGCTTATTTGTTTTCGAGTTTACTTGCAATGTACGATTTGTACATAGTTGTACAGTTTCCGACTTACTGTCCAGTTTTTCAGCTCTTATTTTGATACAGCAACTTGATTTTTGCGCAGATGGATCAAACATACAAAGAACACAGGAAGTTGTGAAAATCAAAACTTTGCCATCGTGTTAAGTGCCTCAAATATGCTTGACAAAAAAGTGCGTAACGCTGTGACGCTTATATTTTGTGTTTTTCAGGCAAATCTAATAACCTAGGTGTAACATATTTTTACCATTAGAAGGCCCGTGAGCTGCTCTACAGGACCGGCTCAAGGAATATTCCGTTTGGAGAACTACTTTCGCAGCAAATCAGGATTTTCGTAGCAGCACTCTCAAAAAAGGATCTTTTTTAGTAACGCTGTGAAGCAACACTAAAATCCTTCTCAAAGCCTAATGCAACATCCAAAAACATTCATTTTCATAGCATAAATAGAACATAATGAATTGCGTCGATCGACGTTTGAACGAACTTTCTAGCTACGTTAATTTCCGAGATAACCGAAGTTTAGTGCGTCAAAAACGTAACACCCTGACGTTTGGACAAGCCACGGCATAGAATAGAATGTCATGCCTTTCGAAAGGGAGGGAGCGTATATTAGGAAACAATTTAGATGCGGATTATTTAGATAAAGCTTATTTCGAAATGGCCTTTTAGCCTTTTTACTGCCTCGATATATACTATCGATTGGCATATGAGGGAAAGAACTGAGTTGGACATCTCAAAGGGGACCCTCATAAGCTCATTAGTTAGACTATATAATGAAACCAATTTTCGCTGTTATTGCATTTTGTTGTGTTTCGTTAAAAAATATTGGATAAAGGCATTAAAGTAGACATCTAATTAATCTAATTAATTTAATTTTCTTAATTTTAAAGTGGGCATCTATTAGCTCTGTTTGAACAATTAAACAGCACTTTCCCTCTCTTAATCCCACCCAGAACAAATCCACAGCGAAAACTTTTAGAAATCGTCTTATAAGAATGGGCAGGGCGATTTCTCGAGAAAAAAACAAAAGTTTGCGAAACAGAAATAGAAAGCCATGTAATTTCATGCCGGAAGGAGCGGGAATATTAGGATTATTTGTTTTCTTGACGACGCACACCTTTTAACTCATGAACAATAACAAACTGAAAGGATAAAAAAGAAAGGAAAACATGCATATACCATGCCTGCTGGGGGAGTTTTCGAACTCCCACAGGGCCCTGCTGCTGTTTTCGAACGGTGGTGGGAGGCGACCCTGGGCTGCCGGTAGCCACCTGTCCTTTGTCCAGGCTAGTCCCCTGTTCATTGGACG